>JAWNNV010000270.1:0-78032 GCA_035044485.1 Scaptomyza reducta | reverse complement strand
TTCTCTCTCTGTGTGTGTTTGTATTTTTATTTGTGCTCCATTGAAAATTCAAACAAGTGCAGCTGCAGCAAAAAGAAGTTGAGTGGCATCTCTGGACTGGTGCACCACTCAAGTGGTGTCGTCAGTGGTTGCTTGGACAGATAGACGCGGCAAATTAAGATATCAGCCAAAGACGCTTTACGCTCATACAGACAGAAGAAAAAAGAACCCATTCACATACTTATTCCCGTATACAGTGGCACCTTTTAGTGTCGGCGAAACGAAAGAGGGGTAAAAAACGAAACGAAACGAAACGGCAAGGAAGAAGCTAAAAAAGAAGAATTTTTCCAGCAGCAGCCATAAAAGGCATCATCTAATCGCTACTTTCTGTCACATTGATGATAAAATTTGGGTCAACTTTTAGTGTGGTAGCACCTTTTCCTCTCCACTATACTCTCTCCCTGTGTTCTGTGTTATCCTTGGCATGCCAAGATAGGCAACAGCACAGCACTACCGTCTAATGGGTTAGCCTAACAATTGCTGCTGCTGTTGGTTTCTTGCGCCAGGTTTTTATGTGCCGTCCCTTAAGTCGAGTCGCTGAGACTTAGCTGACTGATAATAAAAACGGGGCGTGGAATAGAACAAACTACAAAGTTTGTTTTTCAGTAGCATATCCTTTATGCTCTTTTTGTATTTTAATGTTGTGGTTATTGTAATGGGCACGTAGTAGTAGGTAATACACTGCAACAGAAACCGCGATACCGAGACGTAACTAACTAATGCAAGATATGCAAATTATGCGGCAAGTTTTTTTTTTCGATTCCTTTAAATGTGGAATGTGGCAGCTAACTAATGAGTTGAGCTCTTCAGATACGACTTTCCCTGGAGTAAACACTGTTTTCATTAACTTCGAATAATTTGCGTATATTATTTTTAGGTATAAACAGTGAGAGTAAAGTGTTTTTAACTTGGCTAATTGTTGGTAAATATTTATTTTGTAAGCCAGACTTCATTATTCGATTGTTAGTCCAACTTGAGATGCTCCAACGCACTCCATTTTATTTTTGTATTAATTATAGAATTTTTTAAATGAGTAAAATACAGTTTTTCTTTGTCTGTTTGTTTGTTACTCCTTCACGCAAGAACTAACAAATGGATTTTAATGAAACTTTACAATTATATAGCTTATGCATCAGCATAACATATAAGCTATATATTTTGAAGAAGGCGTATGATGCCATTGTACTGTCACTTGGAGAAGGCGTGCTACTCTAACATTATTACTTCATTATTGGAGTGCTACTCTAACATTATTCATTCATTCATTATTTCATCATTATTGCAATAACTGTTCTCAAGATGATTCCAAACAATAAAAATGTCATTTACAAACATTCAAAAAACATGCTATCAATAGCAATATGGAACTACCCCTGACTTTTCAAAAGTTTGAAGCCTATAATTTTCTTTCAGTGTCGCCTGCATATCCTGCACAGTTACAGAGAGTCGTCCGGACTGACGGTTCGTGTAACAGATAACTGCTACACTTTCTGCTCGACGATGCATAAAAAAGCAACAACAACAACAATCGGACAAACCACACACTCCACAAACTCTTTCACATAATGTTTTTTATGACAATGGCCAATTGCATTTGGCCCTCTCAGCTGCAACTGCAACTTAGCAATGGCTAAACTCACACGCGACTTACAACTTGCAGCTGTAAAACTCAAAATGTTCTTATCAATTGACATTTGTTGTTGTTGTTGTTGTTGTTGGAGGAGGGGACGAATGCTCATCGTAAAAGGCAAAAATTATTTTTTATGGCTTTCCAATGGCCGCCAAACACTTTCGGAACTTTTAGTACTTATCTCTCGGCTCCACAAATTAGGCAGTAAAACAAAACTAAGACGCTGGAATATGTAAAAATTTCCTCAACGCATTTGTTATCAACATTTGAGCAAACAAAAAGGTCATCTGCTATAAATAGCAAGTATGTGTATAAAGAACTGAGTAGTATATCATTTTAGCGCCATGATGCGGCAACCAAATGTTTTTTGCCTTCGTTTTTCAAGTACACTCGAAGAAAAAGGCAATGGCAAAGCGGCAGCAATTCGTGATTGGCATAATTTTAAGTGGTTCGGCGCAGTTTTTGAGGTGTGAAAATAATTGAATATACGAGAAAACCTGACGAAACGAATCGAGACGAATCGAAACGAGACGATCTCAAGGCTAACTTTAATAAAACACCTACAGGCAACAAAAATAGTAGTTAAACCGAAAACAAAAATTGTTACAAAAAAGCAAGCAATAAAGAAAAGGTTTATTATAGACTTTTGTCCGGCAAAACTGTTCAAATTAATTGCAATTTATGATGACGTTTCAACAAAAACAACAAGCTCAAAACGCCACAAACAACAACAAAAAACAAGTAAGAAGGCTCTTGTCGAGAAATCGCGACTAGAAGATACCCTAAACACTATACTTAGCGCGTAAAGTCAGTGATTGCAAGTGTGTGTGTGTGTGTATGCGAATACTGCATACTTGACTTAACTTCAATGTTCCATATCTCCGGTATTCCTTAACCGATTTTAATAAAAATTAAACAAATTGTCATTATTTCGTTTCAAACTGCATAATAAAGTTTTCCAAATTCAAGATTTTGTTGTTATCGATCACATGTGTATATCGGAAACGGGTAGAGTTATCGAAAGTTTGAAATAAACTTGTACTGCCTAGGGATTAAGCGAGCTTATGTACCAAATCTGGAGTCTCTAGCTCTTATAGTCTCTAAGATCATGGCTATATCGACTTGGCTATTGCTTCCGATCAAGAATATATATACTTTATGGGGTCGGAGATGCTTCCTTCTGCCTGTTACATACTTTTGCACAAAACCATTATACCCTTGTATACATTTTAAATGGGTTCAGGGTATAAAAAAGTGTAAGTTCAACAAAACAAAAAGCTAAAATACTTTGTAAAAACAAAAACAAAAACAAAAACAAAAAACGACGCAGGTAAGCACAATAAACGTGCGACTCTTAATTAAGTCATGGCCTGGCCCGTCTGAATAATTATTTGTAGTGGGCTTCGTCGAGTGGCTACAGTGGCTCCATTGGCCAGTTAAAAAATCATGCACACACATACATTTGGGCAGAAATATTTATTAAACAATATGTGAAGTGTTCAGGATGGTAGCTGCTGCTGCTGTTGATGATGATGATGATGCCTGGCTTCTGGCTCTTAAGTGTAACGAAAATATTGAAATGAATTTTGTCAAGTGCGTTGAGAAGAACTTGAGTGAAAGCTCCCCCCTTTTTTCTCTCTGTGTGTGTGTGGGTTGACCCACTGGGCAAAAGCAGCCCAGCCGTTGCTGACAAATTCATTCATTAAAATATTTCAAAAAGTCAATAAACGGATATTTTTATATATTTATCATACATCTATATTCAATTGAAATGTTTTGAACGTTAAAAACAACAAAATAAATAATAATAATAAATAAGCACAATAAATTAAGCATTTATACAAAAATAATAATCTCAAACTTACAGCAAGATTATGTATTGTTATTTTGTGGGAGCGAAGTTGAAGCTTTCTTGATTCCAACCAAAAATATATCTAAAATATAAAAATGAAAACTCATTAACAAAAATCAACAACATTGCATAATAATTTGAATGCGAATTTTATGTTTCCTGGCAAATTTTCCATTTTTATAGCCAACAAAGTTTGCGTTTTAGTCTTTAGTCATCTCTTAGTCGACAAGAACGAAAACAAAAAATAAGGCAATCAGGCAAATTTTCATTACATGAGTTAATTTGCTTTTGTCTTTGTAGCCCACATATGAGTTGCCCGACTTCTTGCCCCTTGCCCCTTGCCACTTGCCCGCCTTTGCTGTTTGCCCATATTTGCCCGTTGCTACACATTAAAAAATCAATCAGCGTTCACAAGTTGTTGCATGGCACAAAAACGAACTTTTTTTTTGTTGTGGCATTTACGCTTTTGCAAACTTCCTTCAGCAAATTCCTTCTCACCTCAGCTCACCTCGTCTGTTGCAAGTGTGAAATTTGCTGTAAACCACAAGAGGCATAAACAAAAAAAGAAAAAAAAACAAAATTCGAAAGAAACGAAACGAAAATACCGCAAAAGAGGTGCTCGGCTATAACGGACATGAACTGCTTGGAACACAACTTGATTACTGGCTCATTTAGTTTCATTTAAGCCAACCGAACAACAACAACAAGTACAACAAATATATATGTTGGCCAAATGAGAGCATTTTGTGTGTGTGGTAAAACAAGTTAAGCAGAACCAAGAGACAAAAGGTAACAACAACAATTTTTTTGCTATGACGCCGCCTTAAAGCTGGCGACATAATATATTGGAGGATTTCGAGTCAAACCGATCGGATTTCACATCGTTATTGTTTTTTTTACGATATTGTCTCAATCAGCTATGGGATTTTTATGCCCAACAGAAATTCACACCAAACAGAGAACGCAGCGTTATGGAAATTGATTTTTTCAGCCCTTTTTGACTGTATTTTGATATTCAGTGAATGCGCAGGCGCGACTGCGAAAAAAAAATTGCAAGTGATAGAGCAAAATGTGAAATATTTCAAGCAGCAGATACAGATACACACAGACAACAGGCTAGAGATACACCGAGCAAGGCGAGTTACAGATACAAGATACATAATTGCCTGAGTCGCAAACCTGCCGCTCAGCGGCGTGTCAATGACAGCGGCCAAACACCATGAGCGAACGAGCCAGAGAGCGCGAGAGCAGGTACCCAAAGAGCGAGAGAGAGAGAGAGAGGAGAGCAGAGCGCTGTGTCAATGTGTGCGTGAGAGCGACACCAACACAAGCATAAGTAGCGAAGGCAGCATAAAATGTGCGAGCGAGCGAGAAGATACAAAAGCAGGCAGCCAGAGAGAGCAAGCACGAATGCGAGAGAGAGCAGAGAGCGAGAGAGCGCAAGATCAGTTGTCAATGTGTGCACGAGAGAGCGAACCGATGCAACTGTATTGGTGCAACATTTCCCCTCCGAAAGAGAGAGATAAAACTTGCTCTGGCTGCTACCTGCAAAATGTATCTGTATCTTTTTTTGTGGGTTAGCCGTCTGCTGTTAAACTGTTTACTGAAATAACAAGACACAAGAAAAACGCACAGGCGCAAGAAAATATTATTCTTCCCAAGTAATTTTCACTCATTTTTCGGCAATTAGCTTGAAAAAGCAAGGAGCCTGCAAAAACATTGAAAAAAAGGAATTTTTCGCCAAAAGTACCAAAATAAATAAATACATAAAAGTTGTAAGCTGTAAAAATATATATCTAAGGTATAGACCAATTTATAAAGATGAGTCGCCTTTTTCGATCGTTTCGTTTCGTGTGTGTGTTTAATGAAGGGTTCTTTCTGACAGACAGACGAAAAAAAAAGTATCTACAGTTGGAAACCTTTAAATCAGCTTGTTCGACGCTTTAAAGTGGGTATTAGCAAAATGCTGAAAAATTGCCAACACCAACAACACGAAACGAGAACGAAATCCGAAAAATGAAATAAATTCGTCGACTGACAATTAGAATTGTCTGCTTGGCTGGCGTTTTTGTGCTTAGCCATGATTATGGGTTATGCGCGCTCTTAACTTCTTCTTCTTTTGGCCAAAAAAAGTTTTATATATTTTTTGTTTTGCATCAATTATGAAAATATTTAAATTGTAGGAAGTGTATGATTATAATAATACTTTAAAGGGCATGCAAATTCAGCTCAAACTTTATTGAAGGAAGTCGAAAAATCGAAAAATTTGTTTCGACTTCGCCTTAAAGTTGATGATCAGCCGAAAAATCGATGGAGCTAGCTGCCCCAAAAGGCGTCCACATGGCCGCCACATAAATCGTATATACATATATATATATATTTTTGATTTTGCGTAATTAATCTCGATACAGCAACTGATTTAAGGCACATTAAAGCACATATATCACAGCCCTTAATGCAACCAGAAGAGGGGCATGCAACATTCACACCCACAATGGCCAGCAAGCACTTTGAGCCACTCTACACAACACTCGAAAATACTCGATGCAGTCGATATTCCGCCATTCCGGCACTCAACTTGCAGCTAAGCAGCGCGCGACACTGCCACTATGCCACAGTGCCACGTATGCCACAAATGCTGCTGCACAAAGTATCTTAAAGATGCACTTGAACGGTCGTTGATGCCTCCAATGCCTCGTTACTCTCACTCAATATCCATGTTTCACACATATACTTTCATAGTTTTTTTATATCAAATATCGCACGATATATATATATACATATATACATCAAATACATCGCATTGTTTTTAGTAGCTGCTCATGTCGTGTGGGCGCATTTGCTGAGCCCGCATATCAAATGAGCCTGATACTACAACAACAACAACAACAACACCAACAACAACATCAGCAACAACATCAACAACAACAATGCAGGCTCTCCATATCAAAACACACTATATAACAACAACAACAAAGAATTTGCATTATAAGGACATTCTTGTTCGATGAAATATTTTGGAATATTTTCAATTTAATTAAAATTGATTTTTGCTTTAAATAGAATATTGAAAATAATAATAAATTATACAGAATATTGAACTTAAAGTTTGTTCAGCAAGTTAATCAATGTTTAAACAATAAGGGTACTTTAAAAAAAATAAAACAATAATAAAAAAAAGAAAAAATTCATTTCAAGTCTGCTGGTACGTGATAAGTAATTACTGATTGAAAAGAAAATTAAAAAAAAAATATATTTTTGATAAAAAAAAATATTTAAATCTTTTACATGATCTGCACAAAGAAATTAAAAATAAAGCAAAAAAAAAATATTTTCGTTTGAAATTTATTATAAACTAACTTAAGAACAATAATTAAAAAAAAGAAAATATTTTTGTTTGAAATTTATTCTTAACTAACTTAAAAACACTAGCTACATTTTTTTTGAATGACAGATTTGAAAGAAAAAACAGATCAATAATTGCTTATAAAATGAGTTTAAGATTAAAAATGTAATGTAATTTAGTTAAAGGAACTCTTTGGAGAAAATTTCGAAGAAAAATAAGAAATATAACGTGAAAAAAATATGAATATGTGAATAGTTGAATTAAGATATATTCTTATTGATTTAAGCTTGTGACACTTTTGTTTTCTAGAGAAAATAATGCATTAAGCTGATCAAATAAACCTCTCTAACGATGTTTTACATTATATTTAAAGAAGATCTGAAGAAGTTAACAAAACGAAAGACAAAAAACAACTTTATGTTTGAATTCTATGTTGAACAGTGTAATCGTAATCTAATGCAAGTGCGCTTGACAGCTGCCAGGGACTTTGCCAAGGAGTTTTGCTCCTGTCACGCACACACACATAGAACCCTTGCTCTTCTACATGTTGCATGCCAACAACAAGCAATTTTATACCCATTTGGTTAGCTTCGCGTTCATATTCCATAAATAAAGCAAATCGAAGTCGCTGCAGGAAGACCTCATTCATTAAAATCAAGCCATGCAATGATATTCATAATTTGTGCACGCTGCAAACTCAAATTCTCTCTCGATCTCAATCTGTGTTTCTTGGCGTAGTTTTGCCAAAAGATTATGAAAATTTTGGCCTGAAAATTTAGCTAGAAGAAATCAGTTTCAACTTGAACTCAACAACAACAACAATGATGACGACGACGACTAGAAACAATCCAAAACAAATAAATTATGCATTACAAACGTGCTGCTGACCCATTGCCATTTTCTAATTCAATTAAAAAAAACTGAAAGAAAAATGTTTTCTGTTTGTTTTTTTTTCTGCATTTGAATACAATTTCCCAAGGAGCTGGGAAAGTTTTTTTTTATTTTCTTTGCCTAAATGCACCAGTGGGAAAGCCGCAGCAGCAGCGGTGGCAACCAATGGGGGCAAAACATCCACTTCAAGTCCGTTGTTGTTGTTGCAACACAAAAAGAGTCACAGAGACACTAATTTGACATAGTTATGCGCAACGAAATGAAAGCTGTGCAACTCCCAACAACAACAACAACAACTGCCACTGCGGCGAACGCGGCGTATGAATAATATTTAAGCTTTTGCATCGTTTTTTCCCCATTGTTGGCTGCATTGGGGCGACAACTGCCAACTTGAATACCGCTTGGCTGCAACTTGCACTGTGTATGTGTGCGTGTGTGTGCTACACACACTTACCCCCATCTCGAGACAAAGATAAGAACTATGCGTCTTGGCTATTTAAGATTTTTTACTGCCTCAAATCAAAGCTAAGCTTCAATATTTATGTCCATGAAAGAAAGCCGCTTAACAAAAAATATTAAGCTATGAAATAAGTCGCAAATTTGTGTGAGTTTGTGCTTGAATTGTTGTTTATGCCTTAAATACTCTCAAATAAATAAGTAATGAAGATTTTTAACAAGTTGCAACTAATTTTTGCAGTAAAAAAAGTAAATTTACTTTTCTCAAAGAATAAACTTGCAATTGCTTGTGTGTTGAGTATGTGTATGTGTGTGTGTGTGTGCCTAATAGCTGTGACACACACACTCGGTGCAACTGCAGGGGGTCGACGACATGTGCCAGCAACAACGTTGACAATGTTGTCGGCACATGCCACAATAATGAAATTTAAAAATTCATTAAATATTCGCACCGCTAAACAAACAACACATGCCACAGCAGCAACATCTACGGCAACTGCAGTCGCAAGTGTAACTCAATTAATTAATAACAATATAGCAACAGCAACAACAACAACAGCAACAACAACAACAGCAACATTAACAAGAACAACAAACAAAATAATTAAGTAACAAAAGTTTCATATTTGCAACGCCGCAAAACGACTAACAAAAAAGGAAGCAGCAGCCAGCAACGCAAAGAGTTAAGACCGAATACAAAATACACTGCCAAGAGAAATCATATACAATATAATATTTATCGAACTGGCATTGAAAATGTAATCAAAAAATTTTGCCAAATTTGTCGGGGGAAGTCTAGTTGGTGAATATTTGAGAATACCTCATGGAAAGAGTATCAGCAACAGCAGCAACTTATGATGAACCAACAGCAGAGCAGTAAAGGCAAAACTCTCAAAAAAGCTGTGCAAAAGTTTTCACTACTAAAAAAAGGTAGCAAAAATAAAAAGAGACGGAAAGATGAACGGGGAGAGAAAGAGAGAGAGAGAGAGGGGAGTAGCATATGTGTGTGCATTGTGGAATGTAAGATGAGTGGGCGGTGGGCGTGACATAGTTTAGTGTTGCTGTTGCTGTTGAGCCTGTTTGCCCTGTGCCTTGGCAGACGACAGAAGTTTTTTTTAATGTAATTTTAAGTGGCATAAGTCGACAGCCAAAAAACATAAGTACACGCAGAGAAAAACACACACACACATGCACACAATTGGTAACTATTTGACAGGTGGGCGTGCTGGTGGTGGGCGTAACCTTTACATGCAACACATAGCATTACTGTGTAACTACACGAAATTATGCCAAATTAAGTTAACGTTTGCTATTTTCAGTTTGTTTGTTCTTCATGTTAATTTGTTAATGCCAAAAATCAACAGATTCGCAGCAAAAGTAACTAAAAATTACTTTAAACAATCGTTAAATAACAGAAAATGTGATAGAATATAGTTAAAGCTACAGGGAAGGAGAAAGGAGACTTAAAGATGAGCTGTAAAGAGGGAAGAAAATATATAATAAAAATACTAATAATATATATATAATATAATAATAATATAATATATATAATAATATAATATGAAACTAAATACAAATACAAGATATAAAACAAATAAAACATTTTTTTAACCTATTTTTGATGGGCTTAGAAATATATATTTAATAGCAAATTCAATAGAAATTACTTCTGTGAAAAAAGTTTCTTGGAAAACCATGTTTTAAAAATATTAAAATTAAAAAAAACACACACACATACAAGAAACATCTGCGCTTTTTCTATGAAAGTAAAGTTAAATTTAATGTGAAAAACAATTTTAATAGCATTAACTAATTAGTTTATCAAACATTTGAAAGATATTTCTTTCTCATTTTTGCCATGTGAATAAATCTCATTCTACTTAAAATAATATAAAAACTGCATAACTATAAGCTAAGCTTATATAAAAGTCGTTAGGTTTGTCAAGTATTATCTTTTGTATGTACAAAATCCAGAAATAATTTACTTGACAAACAAATTGCATTCGAAATTTCAACTTAATATTGAATAAAAATCCTTTTTACCTGCAAAGTGAAAAAACTAACTTAAGGAAATCTGAAGGAACATAAGGAAACCTCTTCTAATGCTATATAGTAGTAGTTCCTGATACTGATTAACTGTAAGCTGCACAAGGCATTTAAAAAAAAGCGAAGCAGCAAAAACAGTGAAGCTGGCAGCGCAGTTGGCGTCAGCGGCAGACGCTTGTTGCGCGTGAATGTAAAAGGCATTAAAAAATGGCATAATAATAGCATTCAAACTGTAATGTTGCCAACAAACGACGACGACGATGTTGCTGCTGTCGCAGTTGACGCCGGCAGCAACAGCAGCAACGACGACGAAGATGTGGAGGAAAATGTTGCTCGTTAATGTTATGTTGCTGGCGCGTCGCATGCAACATTCATATATGCAATATTTTAAGCTTTGCACAGAGCGAGGGGGCGGTGGTAAAAGGAGTGGGGCGGCAAAGAAAAATTGTTAAGCCATGCTAGTTGTAGTTGCAGTTGTTGTTGTTTGTAGTATGACATAAATGGGTACGGTAGCAACTCGTAAATTTGCTGACTACAACAACAACAACACATACACACACACACACACACACACACACATATGGAAATAGCCAAAAACATACACACATAGATTCATTTTTCTATAATTCTCGCGCTTGCCGCATTCAGTTGCAGTTGCAGCCTTAAGCTGCAAAATGATTGTGCATCGTTCTAATGCCCAACAATACTAACAACAACTAAATGTGCAACATGCATATTACGACTTAAATCTGCTTCTGCTACATATATATATATATATATCTATATACATTATAGTTTAGCCCACACGAATATGAGAAAGTCAGCAGACAACCAAAAGCATGCTAAAGTTGTGGATTAGAATTTTGAGAATGCAAAAATGAGTTTAGAAGGCGCCAGGAACAACATTTGTGTGGCAGCTAGTTTCGATATTTATGATAAGTATCGAATATTGATGGCAAAAAAATACATTTCCAAACTCATATAGTCGAAGAAAATATTCAGGGAAAAGTTTTCAAAGTAATAAGCAATATTAATATATTCTTAATATTAGTTTTGAACTTTTCCCAATAATGTGGAAGAAACTTGCATTCAAAACTATTCAGGAAAAATTTTTAAAAATCTTTAAAATTTGTTTTATATGAATTTCTTTAATATAAACTTTCGTATATATTTTTAACTATTAAATTCATTATCCTATGATGGATTTAGGGCATATATATAAGCTTCTTAGTATATATATTTCTTGTACTTTTTTCCTAACAAAGGTTCAAGTTGAACTTGTTCTTAGAACCAAAAGTAAGTACACTTTTTCTTCGCTGTAATCAAGCCATAATATACCCAATTTAATTGGTAAGTACCCAAATGCTACTCTATTTGCCAAATTGCAACCACCACACGAAGCTGCCACAAAATGTTGCCACAAACAAAATACAAGACTAGTTGACATACGACAATAGAAACTGAATTTTATGGCACGAGAACGAAGCTGAAGACGACTTAGTTGGCTCACTAAAGGGCACTGTGGCATGCAACATGGGCAATGGCAACATACTCAAAGTGGGGCCAGTCACTCGTGTGTGTTGCAACACGACGAGTCCGTGTTGCAAGGACGACGAAAGGGGTACGAGACAACACACATGCACATGGACACGAAATGTTGCAAGACAGCCTGTTGAGTGCCACTGCCACCGCTTAGCGACAAATGTTTTAACCCTAGAGAGAAGTAGGAAAAAAACTGAAACTTTAATAAAAAAAGCTCATAAAAACTAGATTTAATCGATGTATTTTAATCTTTATTATTTTATAGCTCAACTGATTTGAATACGTTTTGGTTTCTTTTTTGCATAATAGGCAATAAAAATAACTAAATAGTTTGACATTTCTGACGCCCAACACAAAGTCATTAACAAATCATTCACTGATTAAAGAAAAATCAATAAATAAATACATTTTCGTATACTAATAAGGAAGCATAACAGAAATTGCTCCCCAGACACATTGATAAGCTTTAAATATTTGCTAATCTCAACTTATTAAGCACATTTTTTTATGGCTCAACTAATTAGTGTCGATCGTTTGTAGACGAACGAAAAACATATAAAAAGAAAAAAAAACAAAAAAACTACTAAGTTGAATTTGTTTTCAAGACGATCAGCAACAACAACAAGTTTCAGAGATTTTGCTTGTTCAGCTCTCTCATATGTGTGTGTGTGGCAACATTTCCCCTACTTTTCGGTGAGAGAGCGTAACAAATGCGCTCGCTCTCTCACTTACGTACATGTGCATGCATGTGTGAGAGAGCGCAAAGCATGCACATGCATGTTGCTAAACTGCATATGCTAGCCGGCAGCAACAACAACAAAGCAGTGCACTCGCGCAAAAGAGCGCAACGTATGTGAGAGCTGAGAGTTGTCGTCGTGTGTACATGTGCATGTGCAGCAGCAGCGCAGCAAGCAGAGCACGAACTAGCAGTCACACACACACACACACATGCACGTATTATGTCTGTCTGCTGCCTTTTGCTGTTTGCTGTGTTTGCTCTGTGTATGTGTGTGTGTGTTCGTTGCCGTCGTCGCTCGTAAAAACATTTTCAACGAGCCAACGGAGTCGCTGGCGTGCAACTCTAGCAATCAGTTTGAGTTGAAACGCGAGGCGGTTAACATGCTTTAATAAAACGAGCTCCCGGCAAATTTGTAAAGAGTGAAATCTTTATAAGCAAGCAAGAAATACTAAAAACGCAAACACAACACACACACACGATACGATTTTTCCAAGTGCCAAGAAATAAAACAAAAAAAAATCAAATCAAATTTCTTTACATGATGTTGTTTAAAGTTCAGATGAGTTAAGAATAAAAAAGTGCACGCAACAAAAATAATTAAAAACACGCAACAACTACACAACAAACACACACACACACACACCAATTTATACACACACCAAGGATTACGGTTACGCGTATATAGAAAAAAGCACACAAATATGAAAACCAGAAAGTGAATTCAATTTTTTCTAAGAAAAAAAAAAAACCAAAAAAAAATTCAAAAATACCCCAAAACCCACCATTTTGAAAAAGTTTTCCGGCCACAAAGCTGGAATTATTTTTTGAAAAACACAACAACAAAAACGCGCAAATCAAAAACATGTCAGCAACAATAACAAATTATCGCCTGTTGCTGGTTAGTGTGCTGCTAACAGCGCTGCTGGCAGCGACGCATGCGCAACAGTGCGCCTGGGAATTCGTGCGCACCACAATGGACATCAAGTGCAATGTGCGGGCCCTCGACCAGGGCTTGGCACTCGACCTCCAAGTGGCCGAAACGGCGAATCGTTTCGAGTTGCAGTGCAGTCCGGATCTGTTGCATGCCAGCGAGCTGCAAAACGGTCTCTTCCGCAAGTTGCAGAAACTCGCCGAGTTGCGTGTGGATGCCTGCAAGTTGCAACGTGTGCCGCCCAACTCATTCGAGGGCCTGCTCTCGCTCAAACGGCTGCAGCTGGAGACGCACAACTCGCTGTGGGGACCGGGCAAGACGCTCGAGTTGCATGCACAAACGTTTCAGGGTTTGCGTGAGCTGCGCGAACTGCATCTGGCCGATAATAACCTGAGGCAGCTGCCCGAGGGCGTCTGGTGCAGCATGCCCGGCCTGCAGCTGCTCAATCTGACACAGAATCGCATACGTGCCGCCGAATATTTGGGCTTCTCGGAGAAACTGTGCCTGGGCACACCCACGCTCAATCAGCTGAGTGGCGGCTCCGAGCTGCAGTTGCTCGACTTGTCGCACAATGAGTTGCGCGCCCTGCCCGATGCTTGGGGCGCCTCGCGGCTGCGGCGCCTGCAAACGTTGAGTCTGCAGCACAACAACATCAGCTCCCTCTCGCCCAACTCCTTGGCCGGCTTGAGTTCGCTGCGCGTCTTAAATCTGTCGCACAATCATCTGGAATCGTTGCCAGCGGAGGCATTCGCGGGCAACAAGGAGCTGCGCGAGTTGCATCTGCATCACAACGATCTGTACGATCTGCCCAAGGGTCTGTTGCACCGCTTGGAGCAACTCTTAGTGCTCGATCTCAGCGCCAATCAGCTGACCAGCCATCATGTGGACAACAACACATTTGCGGGCCTGATTCGTTTGATTGTGTTGAATCTGTCGAACAATGCTTTGACCCGCATTGGCGCCAAGACCTTCAAGGAGCTGTACTTTCTGCAAATCTTGGACATGCGCAACAACTCCATTGGCCATATTGAGGATGGCGCCTTCCTGCCGCTGTACAATCTGCATACGCTGAATCTGGCGGAGAATCGTTTGCATACCCTGGACAATCGCATCTTCAACGGCTTGTATGTGCTCACAAAGCTGACGCTGAACAACAATCTGATCAGCATTGTCGAATCGCAGGCATTTCGCAACTGCTCGGATCTCAAGGAACTGGACTTGAGCTCCAATCAGCTGCTGGAAGTGCCCGAAGCGGTGCAGGATTTGAGCATGCTGAAGACCTTGGATTTGGGCGAGAATCAAATCTCGGACTTCAAGAACGGCACGTTCAACAATCTGAATCAGTTGACGGGCCTGCGGCTGATCGACAATCGCATTGGCAACATTACGGTCAGCATGTTCCAGCAGCTGCCACGTTTGAGTGTGCTCAACCTGGCCAAGAATCGCATCCAAAACATTGAGCGCGGCTCGTTCGACAAGAACAGCGAAATCGAGGCCATACGTTTGGACAAGAACTTCCTCACCGACATCAATGGAATCTTTGCCACACTGGCATCGCTGTTGTGGTTGAATCTGTCCGAGAATCATTTGGTGTGGTTCGACTATGCGTTTATACCCTCGAATCTGAAGTGGCTGGACATCCATGGCAATTACATTGAGGCCCTGGGCAACTACTACAAACTGCAGGAGGAGCTGCGCGTCACCACGTTGGACGCCAGTCACAATCGCATCACCGAGATCTCGCCCAACTCGGTGCCCAACTCCATCGAGCTGCTGTTCATCAACAACAACATCATCAGTCAGATTCAGCCAAACAGTTTTGTGGACAAAACACGCCTGGCCCGTGTCGATCTCTATGCGAATGTGTTGTCCAAGATCTCGCTGAACTCGCTGCGTGTGGCGCCCGTGGCACAGGATAAGCCACAGCCGGAGTTCTATCTTGGCGGCAATCCCTTCGAATGCGATTGCTCCATGGAATGGCTGCAACGCATCAACAATCTGACCACCCGGCAGCATCCGCGTGTCGTGGATCTGGCCAACATTGAGTGCCTCATGCCACACAGTCGCCAGGCGCCCTTGCGTCCGCTCTCCAGCCTCACCTCCGCCGACTTCCTCTGCAAATACGATTCGCATTGTCCCTCCACGTGCCATTGCTGCGAGTACGAGAGCTGTGAATGTGAGCTGATCTGTCCGAATAACTGCAGCTGTTTCCACGACGCCAACTGGTCCAGCAATGTGGTCGATTGTGGCAAACAGGACTTGATCAGCCTGCCCCCGCGCCTGCCACACGATATCAATGTGCTGTACCTGGATGGCAACAATTTGCCCTTGCTGCAGGACAGCCATCTGGCCGGGCAAAGGAATCTGCATACACTCTATCTGAATGCCTCCAATCTGATGGCCCTGGGCAATGGCAGTCTGAGCCAGTTGCCCAATCTGCGTGTGCTGCATCTGGAGCACAACAAGCTGAGCTCGCTGGATGCCACGTCGTTCCGTTCCTTGAACCTGCTCCGCGAACTGCACTTGCAGGGCAATCAACTCTCGCTGATTGGCAACTCTACGTTCGAGCCTTTGGTCTCGCTGCAGCTGCTGCGACTGGACAACAATCGACTGACGACGCTGCCCCTGCAACAATTGGCCAATCTTCAGTACAGAAACAATCTGCAGGGCTTGACGCTGGGCAGGAACACCTGGAGTTGTCGCTGTCAACAGTTGCGCGAACTGGTTCAGTTCGTGGCGGATAACTCGCTAATTGTCCGCGATACTCAGGACATCTACTGTGTGGAGTCGGGCATTAAGCGGGAATTGGAGCTGTTGGCGTTGGGTCCACAGCAAAAGTTGCTCGGCAGCGATTGCTCCGAGCTGCTGGATGCCAGTGCCAGTAATATTAGCTCTGCTCAGGATTTGGCTAACGGCTATCGTTTGCCCTTGCTGGCGGCGATCTTGGTGCTCATCTTCCTGGTCGTCGTGCTCATCATTGTGTTCGTGTTCCGGGAGAGCGTGCGCATGTGGTTGTTCGCCCATTATGGTGTGCGGGTCTGTGAGCCACGTTTCGAGGATGCTGGCAAACTGTACGATGCCATCATACTGCATTCGGAGAAGGATTACGAGTTCGTGTGCCGCAATATTGCGGCGGAACTGGAGCATGGTCGTCCGCCGTTCAGGTTGTGCATTCAACAGCGGGATCTGCCGCCGCAGGCAAGTCATCTGCAGTTGGTGGAAGGTGCACGTGCCTCCAGGAAGATCATACTGGTGCTCACGCGCAATCTGCTGGCCACCGAATGGCAACGTGTCGAGTTCCGCAATGCATTCCACGAGGCTCTGAGGGGTCTCGCCCAGAAGCTGGTCATCATCGAGGAGACGAGTGTGTCGAGTGAGGCGGAGGACGTTGCCGAGCTGGCACCCTATCTGAAATCGGTGCCTTCGAATCGTCTGCTGACCTGCGATCGTTACTTCTGGGAGAAGTTGCGCTATGCCATACCCATTGAGCTGTCGCCCCGGGGCAACAACTATACCCTGGATCATCATGAGCGCTTCAAGCAGCCCGTTTCGCCCGGTTTGATCTTTCGGCAGGCGCCACCACCGCCCGCCTACTACTGCACCGAGGACATGGAGGCGAACTACTCATCGGCGACGACAGCAACACCCTCGCCCCGGCCCATGCGACCCGTTGTCGAATCGTTGGCCATGCGACCGCCTTCGGAGCATATCTATCATAGCATCGAATCGGAGTATAGCGCCTATGATCAGCATGAGGCATTGTCCATGATGCAACAACAGCAGCAGCATCAGCATCATCAGCAATTGCAGGCCCATCAGCTGCAACAGTTGGCCAGGCAGCAGCAACAACAGCGTCTCCTACAGCCACAATATCGCGCGCAGTCAACAGCGCAGTCCGCAGTGGCAGCAGCGCAGTCAGCAGCAGCAGCAGCAGCAGCAGCAGCAGCAGCGACGCAATCAGCTACAGCTCCCATACATTTGCGCAGCGGCAGTGGCTTGAGTTCAGCGAGCACCAGCACACAGTCAACGGCGCAAGCTTCAACTTCCGCTGCGGCAGCACAACAACAACAACAACAGCAGCAGCAGCACCTGGCAGCGGCAGATGCAGCAGCAGCAGCAGCAGCAGCAGCAGGCAACAACAATAGCAACGCCAATAAGAACCAAGCTTTTTTGGTTTAACTCATTCATACACAACAAACCCTCTCTCTCTCTCTCTCTCGCTCAAACGGTTCCTGCGCAAGGGCGGCCATCTTGAAGCTGTTCGCACGCTTGCGCGCCAGGCAACACACACACACACACACACACACACATACATATAAATATATGTATGTCAAACAATTAAAAGACTTTTTTTCGTAGGCATTTCTTTTTCGCATTCGCCTTCGGTGTTCAAGTATGTCGTTAGTGTTGTTTCACACACATACGCACATACATATATACACACACACACCCATTATATTCGTAGGCTTATTATTAAAATGTAACATTAAAAAAAAAACTAAAAAAACAAAATAATTACTAGAAATGTTGCAAAAGAAACACTTTCAAATTCAATGTGATATATTAATTAAAAATAAAAAATATATATATAAATTAATGTATGAAAAAAACTAAACTAAACTAAACTAAAACTAAACTATAATTGTAGCCATTAGTTTCTAGCCTGGCAAAATAAATTAAAAAATATACAAAAATCCAACACATTTACATTTAAATACACGAAAAGAAAGTAAACAAAAACATTCGCATGGAGATTTAATCAAACGAATCTTGAAATAACTAAATAAATTTAATATATATATAGTTATGTGTATATAGCAGAGATCCATACATAGAAATTATTTAGCACACTTAAATGTATTTATGTAATATGAAAACAAATGCAAGCTAAATTAAATTAAATTAACTAAAAGAAATGTATTATTAAATTAATTATTACAATTACAAAACAAACAAAAATGCAAAAACTATACGAAAAAAAAAACAAATAAATACAACAACAAAATAAAACATAAAAAAACTATTAAAAAATATATACAAAAATTAAAAACAAATTAAACTCTTTTTATTGTTATCGCCTTTACAGAAACTTTCAGCTAACTGTTTTGGGTGGAAAAAGCTAATTGAAAAATGTGCTAAACAGAATATTAAATTTAGCTTAACAACTTTTTTCGAATCACTTTTTCGCACACAATTTTAAATTAGGTTTTGCTATTCAAATTAATTGGCACTTTGCGCATTACCGTATAAACCTCAAAAAACACGAAATGCACGAAGGGCAGGGTTGCGAGAGGGGGCGGGCGTATTTTACCAAATAAAATTCCCAAAAAATAAATTGCGCATAATTCTAACTAAATGAAACGTAATGTAAAAAGTGCGCACAAAGTTAATTGCTTGTAAATAATTATTTATAAACAAATTAGTGCCAAAGTGCACTCGAACACGACAAAAACAAGTAAGTAGGTTCTAGTCGAGTAATACCGACTAGCAGATACCCTGAACCATATGCTTTACGTGTACAGTCAGTGCTTGCAAGTATGTGTGAGTGTATGTATACTTGACTTAACTGTAATGTTTCATATCTCCAGTGTTTCTCAACCGATTTCAATAAAATTACAAAAAATTTCACAGATTGTCATTATTTAGTCTAATCTTTCAAATTGCATCAGAAATTTTTCCAAATTCAAATTTGTTTGTTATCGATTACATGTGTATATCGGAAACGGGGAAAGTTATCGAAAATTTAAAACAAACTGGGGATTAGGTGAGCTTATGCACCAAATCTGGAGTCTCTAGATTTTATATATAATGTGAGATTGATGGACATGACTATATCGACTCGGCTGTTGATGCTGATCAAGAATATATATACTTTATGGGGTCGGAGATGCTTCCTTCTGCCTGTTACATACTTATGCACAAAACCATTATACCCTTTTTACCCATTTTCAATGGGTTCAGGGTATAAAAAATATAGTTCACATCATGTGTGCATTATGGAAAAATGATTATTTTGTTGAAAATGAAAATTAAACTTTGTGGTAGAAACAACAAGAAGAACAACAACAGTCAAATAATGCAATTGTTAGCGTTTATTTAACGCTTTCTAGCACAAAAATTCTCATTTCGTTTTTAGTTTTATGGCTGCGATAACAAAACCGCAGCAATGACCAAAAAACACAAAAATCCTTTGTAACTAACCATGCAAAAGGACTCGAAAATAGAGCATAGACTAAAACTACTGAAAACCAAATCCATTATTTAGCCGCATGAGTAATTCTATAAATTAATTACCAGCATTCCCAGCTTGCGCCAATTGTTCGAAAATGTTTCAATGTAATTAGCTTCATTTTTTATATAAAGCGCCACACAGCACGATGATATATATATATATATAATAAATAAGTATGTAGTTCCTGAATGGGTGTAGCGAACTGTTTAATAAATATGATATCACTTAATACTGAAGAACTTTATTCTAATGAGAACTTAGGAAGATTGAAACAAAGTTATCTCAACTGGAACATAAAAGGTGAAGGAAAAAAGTTTCCTGGCTTACTTTTCATCCATTCTTTCACCTAGTTTCATTAAAAATTCATCACTAATCATCCTTTGACTTTTTTCATGCACTTTAGTCCGAACATAGATCAAGAATCCTACTAATAATATAGTTGTAAAAGTTTCTATTAATGTTTCTTTCACTTTCACGCAAAAACCACTAAATTGACTTCAATGTATGTTTACATTCATATAGCTTATACATCAGATTAACACATTGCTATAATTTTTTAATATATTTCGTGATTTATGGCACCGGAAATACTTTCTTCTTTCCGTTACCGGCCTCATACACTTCTGAGTCATTTCTGAACCAAATATTTTGAAGAAATTCCCGAAAACAAATAATATTTATTAATCTCCGAGTAAAATCTTAAGTAGTTTTCTATTGCCGCTTCAAGTGTTATTTAAAAAAAAGAAAAAAAAACTTTCAGGCGAATTCCAATGCTGTCGAAAATGTACTAAAATGCCAAGACAAGAGCCACGCCTCTCCCATCGACCACTCCCACACCACTTGGCGGAATTCCGTCTGAGTTTTGGCTTGTTTATGGACCCAGCATATTGGCATGTGTCTATTTCTGGTCTAACCCTGACACTTTTTTGGCACCGACTTGGCCAAGAGCACTTGCCAAAGTCGAGCGAGCAGCAATCGCAATCGCAATTCGTTGGCCAAATCGTTGCGATGCGCTTTGCCAAAAACAAATACCAAATTGCATATTTTATGAGTACCAAAAACTTTTAGCTCCATGTAATTCACTTGCAACACACACACACACGCACAACAAACTTGCAATACACAGATACACACACTTTAAGTACACGGCATCGATAGCAAATTAAGTATGTCAATTTGTGCTCTAGGAATGAAAAGCACAAACAAAAACCCAAACGAACTCAAAATTGCAAACTGTAAAAGCCCGAAGCAATGTTTGCAACTTGCGAAAAGCGAAACAAACTAATTGAAAATCAATAAGTAGCCGGCAAAAACAACAAAAACAAACCAAAAAAGGCGATACTCGCGCGGTCTTACAATAGGTCATTGGCATATGAGTTTCTGTTCTCTTCTTTTTACGTACAAGTATCATCAACTTGGGGGCTTGACCCCAACTACATATACTAGCTGGCTGGCTGACAAGCCAAAACTGTTTCTGTGAAAGCCGAAAGCAGAAACACACAAAAAAACACAACATAAAATATACTTAAATACTACACATTAGGTATATGCGGCTTCCAGCTGCGTGTAATTAAAATTTAAAGCTTTTAAGCCATAGTTGAAAAGAGAGGAAAACTATTAAGACTTGGTATTGACCTTGACGCATTACATAAGAATGGATTTTTATGCATGTTATGCAAGTAATTTTCTTCCACATCATTATAAAAATGGATAAGTAAAATCACAGTTAAGATTTTGAAAGAACAATCAAAAGAATGTTTGATTAAAAAAATAATTTTTTTTAAAAATATTTTTCTATTAAGTTAAGATTAGTTAAATAAATATTTGTGTTAGAAAAAAGTTTAAATTGTCCCTACATCAAATTTTTAAGTTCTTAAAGATGGCGTTGCATAGTTTTTATGCAAAAGCATAAAGGGAAAAGTAGTTAAAACTATTACGTTTTGATTTTGACCCTTAAATATTAAGTACAAACTTTTGGATATGCTTTATTCAAGTAATTTTCATCGGTTTTGCATAATAATAATAATTTTATATAGTAAATTTAAATCATGCTCTTAAATTTTAATAAGAATTTCACACAAAAAGTAACGAAATAATTTTTTAAATATTTTTCTAAACTCTTAAATATTGATAGAAAAACGAACATAAAAGTAATAAAATAATTATTTAAATATTTTTCTAAGCCTTAAAAAGCTCATAATTATAAAAAACTGAAATCATAGTTTTAAATTCCAACATAAAAGTAATAAAATAATTATTTAAATATTTATCTAGGCCTTAAAGCCTTAAAAATCTCTTAAATATAGAAAACTTAAATCATTGTTTTAAATTCCAATGAAAATCGAAAATAAAAGTAATAAAATATTTTTTTAAAATATTTTTCTATGCCTTAAAAGCTCATAAATATAGAAAACTGAAATCATAGTTTTAAATTCCAACATAAAAGTAATAAAATAATTATTTAAATATTTTTCTAAGCCTTAAAAAGCTCATAAATATAGAAAACTTAAATCAAAGTTTTAAATTCCAATGAAAATCTAACATAAAAGTAATAAAATAATTATTTAAATATTTTTCTAAGCCTTAAAGCCTTAAAAAGCTCATAAATATAGAAAACTGAAATCATAGTTTTAAATTCCAACATAAAAGTAATAAAATAATTATTTAAATATTTTTGTAAGCCTTAAAAAGCTCTTAAATATAGAAAACTTAAATCATAGTTTTAAATTCCAATGAAAATCGAACATAAAAGTAATAAAATATTTTCTTAAATATTTTTCTATGCCTTAAAAAGCTCTTAAGTACATGTAAACACACTTTAAAGAGTTCCGAGAAGTAAAGTAAATATTTATTCAACAAAGTGACTTCAAAACTCAAATCGTTTCTTAATCGAACATTTAAGTACTTTGAAAAGGGAGTTGCAATGTTTTTTATATGCAAAAATTGCGCATGATTAAAAATGCATTTATGCAAATTTAATTGATTTGGTTTGAACGCTTGCACAAGACACTGTAGACACCGTGCCGAGCTCTACCGTATTCTACAGTGGCCGCTAACAAAATGGCTAAATGCCATTAAGCCGTGTCGGCAGTGTTGGCCGTGTTTGGCCGGGTTTGGCCGTGTTCGCCTCGACGCTGGCAAATTGATTTGTTTAATAATTAAAACATGCAAACTGCATATGTAAGGCAAATTGCACGCGGCCATAAAAGGTAAAAGTTCTACAGTTTCGAATAATCGCAGTAGCTCTATAGAGATATGGAGTACACACAAACACACACACACACATATATATATATATGATATAGTATATAGTTTATGTAGATGTCATACAGGTATTTGCAATTAATGACGCTTGACAGCATTAGATAAACGCTGCACAAGCTTATATGTACATAATAATTAGAGCCTAGGGGCTACTTATGGATCAACTAAACCAATATATATATATATATATATATATATACATGTATATACGTTTCGTGCTCTCTTTTTGTGTTCACACCGCGGGCAAAACAATAAAAGCTAATATAACACAGTTTACATGAATCCCACCCGAGGTGTTGGGTTCTGATTCAAAAGGGACTGTCGGCGAGGGGGAGGTGGTTGGTGTGTTGGGGGAGTGGTTTAACAATGCTCGAGGGACAACAAACAACAACAACATCGGCACTGAATCCAAAACGCAAACACACAAATATTTATGCGTTTATTAAAAACCAAAATTAATACACTAAAACAACAACGATTACACAAACATTTAGTTGATGTGGGTGGAGAGAGAGAGTGAGAGCGGAGAGAGGGAGGAGGGGTGATACAAACCCTTTCAACCCAGGCTTATCGCTTATGTTGTACGCTTGTAAGCGCTTTTAACCCGCCCCGCCCACAAATTCAGTTCAGTTTTTTGTTTTTGTTTTTCATTTATAGCAAATATTTTGCATACCGTATTTTGTATTCTTTTGTTGTTGTTTGTGTTTGTTAATAAAAAATGCAAACAAGGGGTTGTTGAATTTCGCGCTGGGTCGATATACTGTACGAACCAGAAACTGGTTCACTGTGGCAGCAACAACTAAGCGGCAGGGGCAGGGGCAGCAGGAAGTGTGCAGCTTACTATTTGCATATCATGTAAGAAGAGGAGAGTAGCTAGGGGAGAGGGGGTGTAGGGGTGGAGATTCGGACACTAAGCGCATAAATAGACAACTGCTGCAAAAATAAAACAAGTTGCGTTTGGTTCGTTTGTTGTTGTTGTTGTTGGCTTTGGCTTGGGTTTGTTCTCTTTACGGTCAGCTTGAACTAAAACTTGCCAAAAATAGTTGCTCTGCCCACTTGCATTTTTCGGTTTTGGTTTCGGGGTTTAAGCTATTAATATTTACTTTTTTTTTGTTTTTGGCTGGCCTGGCCCTGAAACTAATAGTAGTTAGTTACTAGCGCAGTCAATTTGTTAATACTTGGGCCAACTTCCCAAAAAGCTACTAAAAATTTAAAGAGTTTGCATTCGAAATAGAATATATATCCGACTTCAGCTACTGCCACTAGCCATATGTAATTACAAGTCCTTGAAACAGTAGCTTATCTTTTGAGTGTATATTTTTGAAGATCTTTTTGAATACATTTATTGCTTGAAATGCTAGAAAAATAGCTTTTTTGTAGGGTTCAAACATTGTAATCGATTTTTTTTCTTATCATGTATTTGTGAAGTGTTTTGAATAATAACTGAATGTTTTTAGTATGTATATATATATATATCTGTATAAATGTTAAGAATCGTATTATGGCTTGATTTATGTTGTATTATTATAATATCTGTAACCCTTTCTACAATGTAAATGTAATCTTATTTAAACGCTAGCAGTTACGGATTACTTTTTTCCCACTTACTTACTTCTTATTCAACTCTGGCTAACTCTTATACTTTTACTTATGATTCATCTTATACAACTACTACTTAAACTTCTACTCTCTTGTTTTCTTTGACTTTGAATAGTTAAAGACTTCTACTTATGATTCGTCTTATACAACTACTACTTAAACTTCTACTCTCTAGTTTTCATTTTCTTTGACTTTGAATACTTAAAGACTTCGACTTATGATTTTTTTTTCTTTCATATTTTATTTGACACGACTTCTTCGGGACTTTGAATACTTCTACTTATGATTCATCTTATACAACTACTACTTAAACTTCTACTCTCTTGTTTTCATTTTCCTTGACTTTGAATACTTAAAGACTTCTACTTATAATTCGTCTTATACAAGTTCTACTTAATCTTCTACTCTCTTGTTTTAATTTTCTTTGACTTTGAATACTTAAAGACTTCTACTTATAATTCGTCTTATACAACTACTACTTAAACTTCTACTCCCTTGTTTTCATTTTCTTTCAGATTTTATTTGACACGACTTCTTCCTTTTGAATACTTCTACTTATAATTCTTCTTATACAACTACTACTTAAACTTTTACTCTCTTGTTTTCATTTTCTTTGACTTTGAATACTTAAAGACTTCTACTTATAATTCGTCTTATACAAGTTATACTTAATCTTCTACTCTCTTGTTTTCTTTGACTTTGAATACTTAAAGACGTCTACTTCTGATTCATCTTATACAACTACTACTTAAACTTCTACTCCCTTGTTTTCATTTTCTTTCATATTTTATTTGACACGACTTCTTCCTTTTGAATACTTCTACTTATAATTCGTCTTATACAACTACTACTTAAACTTCTACTCTCTTCTTTTCATTTTCTTTCAGATTTTATTTGACACGACTTCTTCGGGACTTTGAATACTTCTACTTATGATTCGTCTTATACAACTACTACTTAAACTTCTACTCTCTTGTTTTCATTTTCTTTGACTTTGAATACTTAAAGACTTCTACTTATAATTCGTCTTATACAACTACTACTTAAACTTCTACTCTCTTGTTTTCATTTTCTTTGACTTTGAATACTTAAAGACTTCTACTTATAATTCGTCTTATACAAGTTCTACTTAATCTTCTACTCTCTTGTTTTAATTTTCTTTCATATTTTCTTTGACTTGACTTCTTCGGGACTTTGAATACTTCTACTTATAATTCGTCTTATACAACTACTACTTAAACTTCTACTATCTTGTTTTCATTTTCTTTCAGATTTTATTTGACACGACTTCTTCGGGACTTTGAATACTTCTACTTATGATTCGTCTTATACAACTACTACTTAAACTTCTACTCTCTTGTTTTCATTTTCTTTGACTTTGAATACTTAAAGACTTCTACTTATAATTCGTCTTATACAACTACTACTTAAACTTCTACTCTCTTGTTTTCATTTTCTTTGACTTTGAATACTTAAAGACTTCTACTTATAATTCGTCTTATACAAGTTCTACTTAATCTTCTACTCTCTTGTTTTAATTTTCTTTCATATTTTCTTTGACTTGACTTCTTCGGGACTTTGAATACTTCTACTTATAATTCGTCTTATACAACTACTACTTAAACTTCTACTATCTTGTTTTCATTTTCTTTGACTTTGAATACTTAAAGACTTCTACTTATAATTCGTCTTATACAAGTTCTACTTAATCTTCTACTCTCTTGTTTTCATTTTCTTTCACTTTGAATACTTAAAGACTTCTACTTATAATTCGTCTTATACAACTACTACTTAAACTTCTACTCTCTTGTTTTCTTTGACTTTGAATACTTAAAGACTTCTACTTATGATTCGTCTTATACAACTACTACTTAAACTTCTACTCTCTTGTTTTCATTTTCTTTCAGATTTTATTTGACACGACTTCTTCCTTTTGAATACTTCTACTTATGATTCGTCTTATACAACTACTACTTAAACATATTTTGTTTTCTTCTTATTCGGGACTTTGAATACTTGAACCCCATTCGTACATACGTTCTTCTACTTCTACTAGTACTAGCTCTTCCTTAGTAACACTACTACTTAAACTTTTTATCTTTTCTTTTTGTGCTCAACTTAGGGAACTCCTTCAGGAAGCAGCTATAAAAATCACTTGATTTTAATCAAATTATTTGTGTCACTTTCCGCAATAAGCTTATAAAGCAAACTTTTGTGTGACAAAATATTGTCGCACCTGGATTGGCAGCGCCCTTCCCCTCACCCCTTCACCACTGCCAACCACCACCCACTCAGCGCTTTGATGCTGATTGTCAAAAGCGAAAGAAAGAAAAGCTTTTTTTTTATACTTATACATTCATACATATGTATGAATTGAATGTTTGCATTCTGTGTGTACAATGTGTGCGAAAGTGCGCGAATTTTTATCTTAGCTTTGGCAATCTGCGTAAAATGATTTATTCATATTCATAACTTTTGTTGTTGTTGCATGCCTCTGATTCTTGTGTGTGTGTGTGTGTGTGTTGGTGTTGCGCAATGCCATTCACTTGCCGACTAACTGTCTGACTGACTGACTGACAGAAGAAGAACAAGAAGAAGTCGAGGCAGAAATGATTCGTGCAACACATGCGCCAAAGCATTTCCCACGGCATCAAAACTGTTGCTGCTGCAGCCTCACCTTCTTTCGTGCAGAGGAAACGAGAGAGCGAGTGAGTGTGTGTGCGAGCGAGAGGAGGCGTGTGGCAGTGGAAACGATGCGCACTTCCTTCATTTGCATTACAATGATAAACTCCAAAGTGTGTGAGGCAAAGCATTTCTTAATTTTTGTTCTTTCAGTTTTTGTTTTTTTTTTGTGTTGCCAAATAGCTTGCTTTAGTTATTTATGGAAGGAACACGAACAACTTCAACTTGCAACATCAGCACGAAGAGAAAGAAGAAGAAGAAAACATGATGTGGAACAAATTTAGCCTCATTCTCGATATTCTTGACATAATGAGTTATCAAACTGGGCGCGCGATACGCTCATTAAACATTAATTTTGCCATCGATCTACACACTGACCAAAAATGGAAGCCAAATGTGTCATCACACCACACACACACACACACACACTCGCACACACAAGTGCCAGTTATAGCTGCCACACATGTGGGGCAGACACAGCTAGGAAAAATGCCTAATGAAGCCATCGATTTCATTTCGTGAATCATTATTTTGTTGCTCTTTTCGGTTGAACAACAACAGCAAATTTATCTTAGCTAATTGTTATGCAATGGACATTACGGAAATACCAACAAACTGTCACGTTCGATGAACTTGATGCGACGTCATCGACACATAGTTTATTTTTTGGCATTCTGTCGAAGAAGAAGAAGCCGTCATCAACATCGATCTTAAGCCATCATAACTGTGTGTAGAACTTGAGACTTGAAGAAAAAATGAAAACAAAACTCATGATGTGACTGAAAGCTTCGAGTGCACTGAGTACAGTGAAGACATGACAAGAAGACACAAGCCAGATAGCAGTAACAACTTTTCAATAACATCAGCAAACCTTTTCAGATTGATTAAGGTTGATTTTGGTATTTTTCAAAACAGAAATATCATATAAAATACCATCTGAATGTACTTTGATTATATTTATTTCATTTGAAACCTTTAAGGATCGATTGAACTTAATTTTGGTATTTTAAAAATCTAATCTTATTGTACTTTGATTATATTTGATGAGTGATTGTTACTCTTAACTCCTTTAGATTGAACTTAATTTTGGTATTTTTAAAAACAGAAACATTAAATAAAATCTAATCTTATTGTACTTTGATTATATTTGATGAGTGATTGTTACTCTTAACTCCCTTAGATTGAACTTAATTTTAGTATTTTTAAAAACAGAAACATTAAATAAAATCTAATCTTATTGTACATTGATTATAGTTCTTTCAAATGAAACCTTTAAGGTTCGATTGAACTTAATTTTGGTATTTTTAAAATCTAATCTTATTGTACTTTGATTATAGTTCTTTCATATGAAAACTTTAAGGATCGATTGAACTTCATTTTGGTATTTTTAAAATCTAATCTTATTGTACTTTGATTATATTTGATGACTGATTGTTACTCTTAACTCCATCCCTTAGATTGAACTTAATTTTGGTATTTTTAAAAACAGAAACATTAAATAAAATCTAATCTTATTGTACTTTGATTATAGTTCTTTCATATGAAACCTTTAAGGATCGATTGAACTTCATTTTGGTATTTTTAAAATCTAATCTTATTGTATTTTGATTATATTTGATAAGTGATTGTTACTCTTAACTCCGATCCTTTAGATTGAACTTAATTTTGGTATTTTTAAAAGCAGAAACATTAAATAAAATCTAATCTTATTGTACTTTGATTATAGTTCTTTCATATGAAAACTTTAAGGATCGATTGAACTTAATTTTGGTATTTTTAAAATCTAATCTAATTGTATTTTGATTATATTTGATAAGTGATTGTTACTCTTAACTCCATCTCTTAGAATGAACTTAATTTTGGTTTATTTTTTAAACAGAAACATTAAATAAAATCTATTCCTATTGTACTTTGATTATAGTTCTTTCATATGAAACCTTTAAGGATCGATTGAACTTAATTTTGGTATTTTTAAAATCGAATCTTATTGTACTTTGATTATAGTTCTTTCATATGAAACCTTTAAGGATCGATTGAACTTAATTTTGGTATTTTTAAAATCTAATCTTATTGTACTTAGATTATAGTTCTTTATATGAAACCTTTAAGGATCGATTGAACTTCATTTTGGTATTTTTAAAATCTAATCTTATTGTACTTAGATTATAATTGACACAGTTGTTCTTTCTTTACTAACTTAACTCATGCCAAAACACTTGAAAGATCACTTTGAAGCCGGCATCAATTGTTATACTAATGAATGCTAATTGAACCATGTTTGAATAAGTTAAGATAACGAATGTCATACAGCATCGAAACTGAAACAGTTTAGTATAGCAGCAGCTGCTTTTCAAGTGTTTTCGTTTCAAGTGTTTTTATTTCGTGGTATAAAAGGTTTTTCTTGAAAAATTGAATATTTTGGCTTACTTTCAGAATGTTTACTGTACTGTCGTAGACCTTGCCTCAATATCGGCAACAGTGCAACCTCGCACACACACACACATTCAGAGACAGCCGCCACTTGTGTTTATCATATCTTTCTCTCTCTCTCTTCTCCTTTTTTTGTACAAATCATCAACTTAATTATGCTTATATTAAGGGTTTTTTTTCGTTTTTTCAACTGCATGCCGCCAACTTTTCACATGACCAACAGAAATGGCTGGGGGGAGGGGAGGGGTCATCTAGCTAGAGGCAAGTGCCAGTAGCTCGAGTGCAACAACTTCACTTATTTGTAGCCAACAGCAACTGTTGGCGCTGTTGTATCTGTATCTCTGAATCTTTGTATCTGTATCTATGAATCTGCATTTGTATCTGTAACTGTGGCCATTGGGCAAACGAGAGTGTGTGTGTTTGCGTTTTGTCAAGTGCACTTGTAGCTTATTTGCATATAGTAGGCACTTTGGTAATTGAATTCAGTTAACCGCAAAACAAAAACCAAACCAAAAAAAAAAATATGGTACAACTCACGCGCATGCTTGATTGGGTAGCAAAGAGTCATCCCTTTTGCCCCTCTACCTGCCCCTCCACTAGGCAAATAATGTGTGCGAGATCGAGAGACTCTTTGCCTGTTTTATGATTAAGTTGAGTTGTGGCCACCACAATTAAGCCAGAACCTTTCTAGGCACTCGAAACCTCTGTTCAAAAATATCTACAGTTACGAAGTGCCTGGACTGGGTCTGGGTCTGGGCCTGGGCCTGGGCCAACAACAAGCAATATGCAAATGTTCATTGCATGAATTCCAATTAGGCAAAAAACAAAGAAGAAGAGAATCAATTCTTAAGTGTGTGTGCGTGTGTTTGCATTCACAAATAATACAAACGAACGAGTCATAAATAATTTTTTTCCCAATCAAAAATTACTAACGAACGAACTATTTCCCTATTCTACATATAACCCATTCCATGTGTGGCACGCAGCACTTTTGGGGCAATCAATGACTAAAATTTGTAAGCAGCGTCAGGCAAAAACACAAAATCAAATATGTAAAGAGCAATTATGCTTTAAGGTGTGTGTTTGTGTTAGGGTTTTATCGACTCAAAGATGCCCTTTAATTTGAAGTAATAAAATAAGTAACTTTCTTACCTAACAAGTTCATAATTTTATATTAATATCTGTCATCCATATGATTGGACACACTCCAAGAAGTGTCAGTAAGATTTCGTCTTCAAAACTTAGTGCTAAAAATCTAAACCTGAAGATATCGAGAAATTGTAATTACAATGTAACTAGTTGCGTAAGCAATTTTTTCATTAGATTTTCTCTACACACTCCATAAGCAAGATTCCCTCTTCAAGAAATTTGTGTATTTAAGTTATTTTATTAGTCTTAGTTTTAAATTTCAAGTCAATTCCCTTTTTGAAATAACTCATAAAGAAGACTAGTGAAATTGTTATTACTATGTAACTAGTTGCGTGAGCAATTTATTCATTAGATTTTCTCTACACACCCCATAAGTAAGATTCCCTCTTCAAGAAATTTGTGTATTTAAGTTATTTTATTAGTCTTAGTTTTATATTTCAAGTCAATTATCTTTCGAAATAACTCATAAAGAAGGCTAGGGAAATTTGTAATACTATGTCACTAGTTATGTAAGCAGTTTAATCATTAGGTTTTCACTACACGTTGCACACAGCTCATAACAAAGCAAGTGTACCCCATCATGCTGCATTAGGTACATGATGCATATAACTAAAATATGACATAAATTATGCAACGAACAATGTATACAGGTTGTTGCATGTATGTTGCAGGTGCCACAGACACAGAGAGAGAGAGAGACAGAGACGTAACTAACTCTCCAGGCACTAATTGTCCGAAAAAGGACCACCGGCCAACACGTCTTTATGTCATTAGGAATGCCCCGCTTGACGCTGCTGCAAGTGGCATGAATGTGAACAACGAAAGAATGGATGACAAAAGTGCAACGTGACTGCAGTTGCAGTTGCACACGTGGTTATCTGTCTGTCTGTGTGTGTGTGTGTGTGTGTGTGTTGCATAACGCACAACTTTGCATTTTGTGGAGGTATTTGATAATATTTGACATGGCAATTGTGTCGTGCGCATAATTACACTTGTCAATATAAAATGGGTTAAGATTTCATAATATTCAATATGGATTTTATCTATTTCTTATTCCCTTTTGGGCTGCCTGCCAATCATAGATAAAAGTTGCATGGAATTTTGTCTGCTTTTGTCTTCCTTGGTTTTTCAGATGTAAGACAAGCTAATTGAAATTTCATTAGCGTTGTGTGTTCAGTAAGCCTTCTGTCTCTCGCTCTATCTCTCTCTCTCTGTCTCTTTCTCTTTCTCTTTGTTTCTATGTAATTTGTAATTTATTATTAATAATTCATAACACTCGAAGTCATTTGTAGTTGAATGTTTTCTTTGCTGATAAGCCTGCTCAAAAATGCACGAGAGCTATTTTCTGGTAGGGTTTAGTTTTTGTGTTTTGTGTTTTTCATTGGAAAAATTATCAATGATCAGCAGCACAAAACAATAAGTAAAAGTTGGAAAAAATATTGAAATGAACTGAAACTGATTACAAGAGTTGGGTTAGGAAGTGTCAGAGGAAGTTCGAGGAAAGTGCATAAATATGCGTTGCAAGAAACATTTTCATCTTGATTAAAGATTGATTTTGAGTGAGTTTGAGTTTTTTATTTTTAATTATTCAACGATTTGAAATATGTTGATTTATGGTTTGTAGTGTGAGGAATTGCAATGAATATCTCGACAAAATTTGAAACACAGTCGAACATCTATTAATCGGATTTCCAACAATATTAATCCTTCGTTTTAGAGAAACTTCGTAATGGAAGTAAATCTCAGTGTTCTGGAAATGTGTTCGTGATATAGAAAGCTTCGTTGTACGTTTGTTCGCAATGTAGAAGTTCGACTGATTACTAATATCTGTCCGCTGTTATTTGTTTCTTTCTCATCCCAACAAGTTGAATGAACTTCTTTTTGCTATACTTTCCGCACTGCAGTTTTAGTGTTTTCTTTATCCTGTCATTAGCAGTATAATCAAATTAAACTCTTACAAATTAGAAAGACACGTGAGCTAACGTTTAACGTTGGTGTCATGAGTCGCAAGTCGCAACATGCAACATGCAACAAACCTAATAGAACCGCAAAAGGTGTTCAAAGGGGGGCGCAAAGCAAAGACAATCGGACAGATAGGCAGACAATGAGACGACCCAAAACCAAACCCAGTCGAAATGAAAGCCAAAGCAAACACCCGCAATCTCATACACACACACACACACAGACCGAACGAGCTATTCAATTATGGGTGCGCCCAAAGCACATACACACACACACATAGCGTAGGGTTTTTAGGGAGTTTGGATTAGGTTTTTTGGGGGGAGCAAAGGACCGACAGAAACGACAGATGTCATTTGGCTTTTGTGGCACACACACACACACACGCACACACACACACACACACAATATGATGATTATTGTTGTGTGTGAGAAATACATTCTAAATTATCAATGCAGGTAATTGCAGCTTATCAGTTATGCTTATGGCATTAGAAAAACAACAACAACAACAGGCGAAAGATATACAAATACGCACACACACATACACATACACACACACACAACGCACACACACACTAACACACACACACACTAACACACACACACACACTAACACACACACACACTAACACACACACACAACGCACACACCCTTTCTTACCAATAACAATAACAACAATTGTTGTTATTATGTACTTATATGCATTGCATCATAAATGAAGCCAGCCACCCCCTCCCATACCCCCACCCACCCTCTCATACCGTTTAGTGTCTGGCCAATGCATTTGCCATAATTGCATTTCATTGATTTTTCCACAAAGCTTTCTCGTTGTTGGCCCCTTTGTGCACAAATTTTCAGTAAATAAACACGAAATCGTCGTAAGAGAGTGTCAAATATGTCATAATACTTATCGAAATTGCAAAGCACAACAAACACACACACACACAAGCACACACAGTTTGGACAGGAGTGAGAGTGGGGCGGGGAGACTGTTACGCCCACGGGCTGTTAAGCTTTTTGCTTGGTCTCCTTCAAATATTTATCGTCTAAGATTATTTTGAGTTCACCCGTCCGACCCCAAACCCTACCGGCCAACTAAACACCCACATGGACCACCCATGGCGCTAGCAATCCATTCAAATGGCAATTTCATAGATACATTTATATACAACAACAACAACAACAACTGCAGTTTATGCCATTGATTATTGCCCCATGCAGCTGCTTGGCTGCCTTAACCATATTTATTATGATTGCCCCAAAAAGAAAAATCAAATCATATTGTTACAATTGTTACAGTTTTGCATAAAACTCTTTTCGGCTCTGAATACGTAATTGCTTTGCATTATTGAATTGAATATATATATATTGTGCGGAAACGTTGACAACAACAGTTGACAGTTGGAGGCCACAAAGTCAAACACATGAATGACTTTTAAGTGCGTCAAATAGTTTTCAAAAGTCCAAAAGCATAGTTAAAATACAATTTAAAGTCTATGACATTATTAATGTATTTATTTTTTGAGTAGTTTTGTGTTTGGTTAAAGTTTGAGCCACTTTAGAGATTAAAAACTAAACCGAAAGTTCTTTAGGGCATATTTTTCTATGGTTGCCTTTAGGGTATCTGCTAGTTGAGCTCGCTTGTAAATCTGCAGCGCACTTATAGCATAGAGGCCTCTGGTATATATGTGTAAATTATCAATCGAAGGATCTACGGCACGTTTCAAACATGTTGATAAGTGCGCTCCGGCATAATGATAACAAAATAAACATAAAGCTGTTAATCTAGGGCTATAAAGAAAGAAAACAAAATATGGGTCGACACATATTGATAAAGCATTAACTGGAATTACACATTATTTACAACCTATTATAATTAATGTATTAACTAAAAGATTTTTAGTAATAAATACTTTGGTTAGAAATCGTTTATGAATAATTGATTGGTTCAAGCACCAAATACTAAAAATCTGTGGCATTATTTGTGGCATATTGGCTTATTCAACTAATTGCCAATAGAGAGAAACGAGGCAAATGTGTTATTCAAATTCGAACAAAAAAAAAGTAATTCGATGGCTCCAATAACACCAAAACATGAGAATATTGTAAACGGCGGCAATTGATGTTTATTTTTATAGCTACTGCCATATAGACGCATTAAAATACGAGTATAAATAAACGTTTGTCTGTCTGCTATTGCTATTGATTTTGCATATTAGCAAGCAGTCACTAAAATCAACTAAACATCAAAAATGTTCTCAGGCGTTGGAAATTGAGTCATTCAGAAATGCGTTTATTCAGCAGAAGAAACGAAATCAACGAAGAAGCAATGCGCTTTCAATGCGTTTCGATGTGGCATAAACAAAGTGATGAATGTATGTTTAAAATGGTTAGAATATGTTTAAACTGCAGAACGTTCAGGTCCATTTCAAAGGTTCTTCAAGAATTTTGATTTTTCAACCAACTTGAGATTTGAATGGGTAAATTTTATGAACTTTAGGAATCATTTTTCATTAATAACCTCAAATGCCCATTCAAAATGCATTGTTCAAAGTTGATTCTCTAAATGATTTGATATCGTAGTGTTGTAAAGTACTGCAAGTTAATGCTTGTTTGAGATTTGAAAGAGTAAATCTTATGTCTTTTCGTTAGGAATCATTTTTCATTAATGAACTCAAATGATCATTCAAAATGAATTGTTCAAAGTTGATTCTCGAAAAGATTTGATATCTTAGTGTTGTAAAGTACTGCAAGTTAATGTTTGTTTGAGATTTGAATGAGTAAATTTTATAAACTTTCCTTAGGAATCAAGATACAAACGACATTTTTGATTAAGAAACTCAAATGCCCATTCATAGTTCACTCTCGAAAAGATTTGATATCGTAGTGTTGTAAAGTACTGCAAGTTAATGTTTGTGCCGTGCAATCAAAGTTTTCTGTTTGTTTATTGAATTGTTGGGCCCTCTCACTCCCTCACTCCCTCTCTCGCTCTCTCTTTCTATTTGTTTATCTAATTTGGGTGTAAAATGGAGCTGTCGTTACAATACTCAAACCCTACTAGCCCGAAAATCAAGCCAAATTCCAAATGCCTGACTGTCTGTATAATTGTGTGCTTAACGCGTGCGTTTCTACTATATATGTATACATATAGTATATGCATATATATGCATGTGTTTGTATTTGTGTCTGTATCTATGTGACAACACAAACAAATGCAATGTGAAAAAACAACAACATGAAGAGTGCGCCGTGTGGAATCGAAGCGCAAGCCGCATTGCCACAGATTGCAGTTGATGTCTATGGGACGCCTCATATCGCATTGGACACGAATCATATTATCAGCGGCTGCCAGCGGGACAACAACAACAACACGAACAGCAACGAAAACAACAAATCCCCAATGCATCTGACAATAAATAAACAGGAATAAGTGGCAACGACTATTAAATACCCTTACTGATGATTGCAAACACAAACAAATAATATAAATTAAATGTTATACAATAACTATTTTGAGTAAGGAACATTCGTTCAAAGGGTTTGGTAGTTAAAAGGACTTAAATGCAAGCTTTAGGATTTTAGAAAATATTTTGTAACTAGATTCTAGTATTGTAATCTACAAGTCAAGTTTTAGGTGAAAGATATATTCAACGATCTTAGGAAAGTTCGTCTTTTCGTTTAGTTAAGTGTATTTCAAACAAACATACTCAAAAACCTTCAGAACTTTGAACTGATTTTCGATATCTTGTATGAAGCTCTCTTCAAAAAAGTATTCATATTATTCGCCGTTGTCTGCGTTCTGTGTTCATATCATATCGTTTACGCCTGCTAATGAGTTATGTACGCGATTCTTATCCAGGAAAATTCTGTTATGGAAGCAGTCAGTATTTTCCTCTACTTGTGGATGCAACGTGGGGGCAAGCATTAACTCTGAGAGACTCAAGACACGACACATGCGAGTACTCGGCCTGTAATCAATGCGTCGTCACATCGAAAAACTCGGCCGATTGGGTGAATGACGACAAATGGTTTGTTTAAGTTCGGTTCACTGGCTGGCCTGTTTATTTATACATCAGATTGGTTGCTGTTGTTGTTGCATGAACGGAAATGCATTCAAACAAAATATTAATACTGGGTCAAAAGAAAGAGATGGCAAAAATGTTTAATTAACCTGCTTTAAAGCAACAAAGACACAACTCTTAAACTCTTTCACGAAACAACGCAACAAGTTAAGAGCTTATTAAGACATATATATGCATATATGTATTTGATAAATCAACTTCATATCTTAAATCAACTTCGCATTTGCCTTGACTTGATTGAACGTTCAAGTTGACGAGATTTTTTTTTATATTAACTGCACTAATGACCCAATTAAAGTCAAGTAGCGAAAAAAAATCGATTCATTCGCAACGGAAATCTCAATTAATCATGATACGTTCAAAATGAGAGAAAAAAAACTTGAACAACGCAATGGTTAAAAATCTTTTAAATATATTATAATATTTGTGTTTTTACCATATCATATGCATATTACAATGCATATGCTGCACATGTCCATGTTTGCCATTGCAGAGTTGCAAGTGCGGCCCAAGAGATTTAACAATAAAAAGAAAACATCCATCAGTTGGCGTTGATATTGTTGCAAGCTGGATGGGTCAATATGTCAGATGGGTGCACAAAGAACATACAAATAATAATATATATATATATATATTCCGCATATAAATATTTAAAAATGATTTTTACTCGACCAACGATTTGTGACAGTATTTTTTCTTTTTCCGTAGCGTTGATAACAGATTGGTTTGTGATGGGATCGGGCTTCGTGTGTGTGTGTGTGTGTCGAACTAGGGTGAGAAAAAAGTCGTACAAACAAACAAACGGATAGATGGATGGATGGATGGACGGGTTGGTGGGGCATGGGGGAGGGGCTTGTCAATTATATAGACAGACAGTTGGTCCGAAAGTATTTTTTTCCGCTTTTATTGTCATCGTATAACAGAGTCAAAGTTAAAGGTAGAAAAGCCGCACAGCAAATGCAAGTAAGATTCACATATAGCCAAAGTTGAGACTTGTTGCATGTGTGGCAGCTCGGCTATGAATATGACTGTTGTGATTTGCGACGCCACCGCAAAGCGGAACAGGAAGACCTAATGTCAAGACAAATGTTTTATTTTTGCGTTGCGCTAAAAGTTTTTATTGTTCCAACGCACTTCAAAGTGCGCTGGGAATATGGCAAAGACAACAAAGTCAAAGAAAGGGTGTAACAATATATATATATGCGAATGACTCACAAGCAACACAACATAAAAACAAAACAAAGCAAACAACAAACATACAAGCACGCAAACCAAATACAAAAGTGACAAAAGTCAACGTTTTAGATGGCAAATGCAGGCGAGAAAGAGTCAAGCAATAAGTAAATAACTGAAATTGTGCATAATGACGCTAATTAGCTGGGAAAAGATGACACTGTTGCATTGTTAACCGTTAGTAGTCAACAGGTCTTGCGGCACGAGGAGGGGCGTCTCCCCCCTTTAACGAACGGAAATAAACAATAAAAGCAAATTTGTGTGACAGAAATTATTTAATAGCTCAATTTTTATGAGCATGCCCAAAAAAAAAAGCGCCACCTGGAGTGACTAAAAATTTTAAAGTGCACTGAGAAAAAAAACATAGTCAAAGGTGTTAGTACACCAAGAAAAATGTTAAACAGATTAAACTTTACTTTATGTACCTAAGAAGAATGTCAGTTAGCTCAGAAAAAATCTTAAATTGATACATTCTAACAATTTTCTCTGAGTGTACATAGCAAACTTGTACGTGCTGTGGTCGCAACCGCTGGCAAGTGTATCTCACTTTCTTGATATATTCGTGCTTTTCTCAACAACACCCAGAAAAAAAGTCATTGATTTGGAATCCGTTTGAAAGAAAATGAAAAATTAATAATGTATAAGCTGTTGCTGGGTCAGTTTGTGGCAAAGCTGCAGTTTCCGCCCTGAGCCCTAAAACACGAACAACAAGAAGAAGAAAAGTACAGAAATACAAACCCAAAGAACCACACCACAGAAAGCTAGCTTCAGCTCACTTCCGCTTGTCATTTGAGGGTTTTTCTGTGGCTTTTTTCGAACAAAGTTTTGACATTAATTTCCATAAAGATTGCCTCGACTGCAAGTCTTAAGAATTTCACTTTAAAATTAATTTTGTTAAGATTTACAGAAACATTTTTGTGTTGTTTACAATTAACAACAGCCATGCGGGCGGGCGGTCGGCCCCAAACAGATTTCTCGTTTTCATTTTCATTTACAAACATTTCACAAAACATTTTTCAGGGCCGCTCGAAAGCATTCCGGATGCATTCAATGGCATTTAATTGTTTAAACATTAACTTAACTGATCACAGACAGCCAGGCGGCAGAGAGAGAATTCCACTCAGGTCAGCGAGGCGAAGTTTGAGGCAAGAGTTCTCCTATTGTTATTATCTGTGTTTATCTTTCTTAATTACAATTTGCTTATCAATGCGCATTGTTGCAGCTAATTAGTCGTGTCTTATCAGCTGTCTTTTGCTAATCAAATGCATTCTGTTTACATACTCTCGAGTACCATTTCTTTTGACATCTTTTAATGAGTTTTGTTTTGATATCAAGTAGCTGCAGCTACTGCTGCACATACATAAGTGTTTGTGTGTTTGTGTATGTTGCTACTTGATATCTTGTTTTTGAAGTGCTTAAAGTAGGACAGAACGCAAAAAAGTAAATAATACTCTGTAGATATTATGACACATAGGATCAAAACTTTTCATAGCTCTAAGTACAAACTATATTGTAAACTTTTTCTTATTAACTGACTGATTGCTATCAATGCACAAGCTAGCAATGAAGTCTTCGCGAAATTATAGGATAAAGTCTGTAGATAAACACCAAATTGGGATTTTTCCAAACTTTAGCAGCTTTTGCCTTATGAAAGTCTTTAAAGATAGGTTCCTAAACTTTTTCATATAGATTGTTTTACACATTTTACTAATTAACCAATACCTTTTACTAATCCATTCATAAGTTTTCAAATATGTACATGCAATATTTTTATTTTTTAACTAGGAACCTTTAACAAAAAGTATCAAAATATTCACAATTGGCAATTTACAATTGGAAAGGCATAACAATCAGAAACATAATATTGATTTTGGCTACTGTTTGCTATAACTACAAACACATACTGAATGCAATAACAGTGTATCGCATATAATCAGTTGTTTTTTTTGAGCTTTTTGCGGCTGCCTAATTGCCGGGCACAGAGTCAATGCGAAGGCGTTTTACTTGAGGCATTGAATATATCATTTTTTGTATGTTTCTTTCTTGGTCATAATTATTATGACAATGTTTTTTTGTTATTCGGTTGCTGCTGCAGTTGCAAACAGAAAACAGCAGATCGAAATGGAAATTGAAATGCTTGAGCTTACAAGCAGCTGGCCACAAGCACAACAAGTAATCAAGTCTGAGGCAAATGTATCTGCCAGATACATTCCATATGTACATGCATATATCTAAGCAGCAGCAGCAGCAGCAGTTGTTGTTGTTGTTGTTGCTGTTGTGTGTTTGTATTGTGGGCGTAGAAGGGGTTACTGCCCCACCTCAATTACGGCTGCCGCGTTTGGGGTCTGTGCCGCAAATGCAATCTGCATCTAAATTGATCGTAATAATTATTGTATGTGTCGGTTTGTCTTGTTGTTGTTGCTGTTGTTGTTCGTGTTGCTGCCTGTGTGCCAGGCGCTAAAAGTAGCTCAAGTGGCAACAACAACATTTGAACTGCGGCAAAAGTGAAATTTTTTCATTAGCGCTTCAATCGAATCGCTGCAGCAGACACTGTGGCACGTATGTACACACACACACACACACACACACGCGCACAGCTACACAAAAGTAAGAATTACATTTCGATTTGGTTGGATTTCAATTGAATGTGTAATTGTTGCCTTTCATGTGGTGTGTTTATCTTTATATTTTACGTTTTCTTGAACTATATTTTTTGATAATTGTTTGAATCATCATTGTGCAAGGTTTATGTTTTTATCTGCCCCCCTTTGTTTAGATATTTTAGCTACTGTTGGTGTTGTTGTTGTTGTTTGTGCTTCTGGATTTTTGGTGTGTGTGTGTGGTTTCTTTTATTTCCCATTGATGTGGAAACCAAAAAAAAGACTGAAGGCAACTTTTTGTTTTGCCCTTCTAAACAATTGAAAAAACTACTGAAACTGAAAATGAAAACGTTTTGAAGTATGTTTTTCCATTTAAAATAGGCCTAGTGACCCCAATTTGTGTATCAGTTCTTAGTTTGTTTGATTTATGCGAATTTGTTCTTTTTTTTGTGCTTTGTACTTTTCAATAACGTAAGCTTTCAAAACTTGAAGTGCTGGGCCCAATCGGGCTGCAATTGGTTAATTGATAGATGGGGAAAAACATAATAAATTCAAGATTTTAATGCACTCAAAGGAACAACATAAGAAACTGAATTAATGAGCTAATTGGTTGTGTTGTTTGTTCAAACTTTGAATAGAATATTCTTCCTTCAACTTGTCTTAGTTCTTATCTAATTGGTTGTGAAAAGCTTATCGCTGCAGTTTAAGTTCAAAAAACGCGAATTCTTTGGCATCTTTGAAGTGTATGCGAGTCGAGTGCACTCGCATAAATGCAACTTGGTATTAGATATATACATTTCAATCTGTCTACACGTATCTGTATCTCAATCTGCAGCTTGCAGCCTCGACTGTCTAATCAGCAGTTAATCGACGGCATGTACGCAATCAAATGACGGTTTGGACATCAACGACTCTCAACGAGGACTCGAACTAGCACTCGGTCTCGGTAGTTCTAATAACGCGCAACGTGCCGCATAATTGCACGTACTGCGTTTTTCTTTGAAGTGCAACAGCACCATTCAGTTACTTGAAGAGCGAAGACATTTTCGCACAAGCCCTAAAGATACATTTCATCTTAAGCAGAAAACATATAAAATGGTAAAGAAAAATCGTTTAAGGAATAAACAGAAATTATTTCTGTTTGATGTGATGATATCTATCAAAAGTATCACCGATTTTTATGAATGTGCTTCTAAAAGTGTACTTCTTAACACTTAACTCATTATTATTTTCATACCAATTATCCTTTTTTTCACGCTTGAATTTCTATTTACCCGTAGACAAAACAAGTTTAAATCTGTGTACAACAGTCGCAGATTTTGATTATTATTATATATTTCTTTTATTCAAAGTTAAGTTTGCAGTCTGTCCGTGTTGGCCGCGTTGGAGGGGGGGGCTCTCAACAAGATCAGTGTTCGATACGTGTGGAAATTGGTATATAATTGCCGAGGTGCCGCCGCAGCTTGCGAAAAGGAAACTCGAATTGTATGTCAGTAGTTGGATAGTAGTTGGTAGTTGTTCGAAGCTTGTTTGCCACTCCGTTCTGTTGGGTGAAAAAAAAGAGACAAGGAGAGGCGAGGCGAGGCGAGGCGAGGCGAGGCGAGGCGAGAGAGAAGTATCACTGCAATTTGCAATTGCACAGGTGGAAATTTATATTTTGATGGCAAGTGCGATAATATGGCCGCCCGAACCATACATTTATTTCATTTTCTGCCAGGCACAACCTCGACCCGCCTCGTCCTTAATTTATAGTGCAACTTTTCCTTTATGCCTCGTCGTTGCCATTGCCATTGCCATTGGCATTGGCATTGATGTTTTTGTTTTTGTTCTTGTTTTGGTGCCCCCGGGACGAATGACATTGGCTGGCGAGCAAAACTTTAAAGTTTAAAGTTCACTCGATTGGATGCACCACACCAGCTGGGCCTTACATCGTCGTCGTCGACGTCGTCGTGGTGGTGGTGGTGGTGGTGGATGTGGGGCATGTTGGACAACGGACATCATTGGCAGCTTGGACTTGGATTGGGATTCGGTTTTAAGCTGCATGTTTGCCGCTCTGTCTACACGCTGTCAATACGCTTCGGTTTGATTAATTACAAAAGCGCCGAACACACACAGACACACATACCAAACAAGAACAGCCACACATGTGTGCAACGAACGAGGGCGGTTAAGAACGTTGTGTTTGCCAATAATTAGCTTATAGCAATCGTTGTATATGAAACTCTTTGTTCTAATTGACGTACTTACTGAACTGACTGCTATCAACACACTGGCCAAACGTTAAAGCATAGCGATCTAATTTGTTCGCGAAATGATAGATTATAGATCGTAGGTGGGATTTGGTCAGTATGCACCTGCTAGTATTTAGATCGTAGGTGATCATTTAGCTGGGATTTTTTTACAAGTGTGTAAATTTTGTGCTCAAAAGTGCGTTTAAATGTCGTACCACAAATAAATCTATAAATACTTAAGTTAAGTTTCCAATATGTGTTCTTTTTGGTAGTGTAAAAAAAAACAATGTGGTTAAGGTTATATATATTTAGACGAAACCTTAATCCAGCGGTCGGGGAACAGGGGTAAATTACCCCTTTTTGGGTAAAAGTAAAGCATGAAATGGAGATGATTTTTTATTTTTTTTTTGTTTTTTTAATGGTAATGTTTGTTCCACAAAAATATTTAGGGGTAATGATTAAAAAAGTTCCCCGGCTGCTACCTTAATCGATTTCAACGGATTAAACTCCCACTAATTTTATTCAGCACAGAGTTTTAATTCAAGTTCTGTTCCATTTGAATATGTAAAAACACCCAAAACACATTTTCTAGTCATCTGACAACCCTGGCACATTGCATGTTGCAAGCTCCTTTTGCACAGCTGCTGCTGCTGCCACCGCTGCTGCTGCAGGCATGCGAGTCATGTTATTTACGCCATTTTACACCGCTTGACAAATAAACTAAGCCAACTAAGTCAACGCTGAAGTCGCTGCTTGCTGTCTGCCAGTTTGCCAGCTTGGCTGCAAGGTAACTTGCATTGACATAATTAAATTAATTTACGTGGCAGGCAGCGCAGGCAACGATGTCTAATTGGCAGCGACAACAAACATATGGCAGCAGTATTTGTTGTTGCGGCGAACGTCTCAAGCATCCCAAAACTCCACTCCTCGTAGCAAGTACTAGTAGTTGCAAGTAGCTACAATATATCATGCGGGACCAGCCGCAATTAAAATGTCACTCGACTCGAACGAAACAATGCGAAAACTTACTGCCTATAACTTGCTTCGACTTCGACTTCGACTTATGCAATGCATCATTATTTTTGCTATATGTTGACTCTTTTTTTTGTGATTTTTTTTCTCACATAATTGTGACATTTTTGCACTGACTTGAAACATATATAAATCATACGCACTGTTGTCAACACGCTCATCTCAAACGGACAGCATGTTGCTCTTGCTGTTGCTGTCGATGTTGTTGTTGTTGTTGTTGCTGGTGTTTGCGTGGGACCCCAGCTGCAAAATGTCAAAGTTATCGCACACCTTGCCAAACTGTCAACAGTTGTTGTTGGCTGCCTGCCTGCTTGCCCCACGGGTTGCATGACCTAATTAATGACCTAACTAAAAAAAACAGCCCCAACACACACACACACACAGATACTCTTTCGCACCCGAAGAGGGGAAATGTGCTCCCAATACTTCAGTTTGACATGTGGCCAACGTTTGCCGCCACGCTGACTGCTTGCCTGCTCGCCTGCCTGTCAGCCAAATTCCGGTTGCAGATGAGTCACTCAAAAGCGTTGTGGGGGGGGGGGGGGTGAATTGGGAACGGACAGCGGGCGAAAGCAGCGCAAAATTTGATTTGCTCTTTGTGAGGAAAAAGTGTAAAATGGTTTTCTGTTTTTGTGTTCAACTTGTAAAGCAGAGGTTAACATGCCCTTTGGCTAATTTTTAAGTGGATTTTAGTTAACAAATTTAAGCGTTTAAGCCACCCAAAACGAGTCAATTTGTTGAGCAAAGAAGTGACAGTGGCACCAAAGCAGTTAAAAAGGTTAACCCAAGAGGTGTTTAATATATCATGGTTATATACTAAACTAAAGTTTTTACACTAAACAAGTAAGAAGGCTCTAGTCGAGAAATCCCGACTACATTATACCCTGAACCCTATACCTTACGCACACAGTCAGTGCTTGCAAGTATGTGTGAGTGTGTGTGTGTATACGTGTATAGTGCATACTTTCTTAACTTCAATATTCCCTATCTCCGATGTTTCCCAACCGATTTCAATAAAATTTTCACAGATTGTCATTATTTAGTCTAATCGTTCAAACTGCATCAAAAAGTTTTCCAAATTCAAGATTTTGTTGTTATCGATCACATGTGTATATCGGAAACGGGAAGAGTTATCGAAAATTTAAAACAAACTTGTACTGCGCGGGGACAATGCGAGCGTATGTACCAAATGCAAATATATATATATATATATATATATATATATTATCTATTAATCTAGACTTAGTATACAAAAAATTTAAAAAAAAAAAAATTTGTATTGATATATTTTCTTTCAGCCTAAAATTTTTAATTTTTAGGGTATAAAAAGTTAACCCAAGAGGTGTTTAATATATCATGATAATATACTAAACTAATTCAAAAGTGCGCCACATGCAACATATAAATACATGCAAATGTAGCTTAAGTATACCTTTCTCAAAGAACTGTGACTCATTATTTTGTTTTCAATTGTGCATTAAATAGCCAGGCGATATATATATATATATATATAGCTGAGAAGTGCGACAACAAACGACTGTCAGTCAATTGTCGGCATTAAAGTTTAAATTTTGCATCACTCCATTGGCCAAGCCCAGGAGAATGTTTTTTTTTTCGCTATTTTGTTTGGCAGCTGTTGTTGTTGTTAGTGCTGTGAGTAATGCGCCGTGACTTTCATTGAGAAAGCTGCTGGCAGAAGAGTTCAACAGACAGCTGAGTGATTAATGCAATTTAGAAGTTCAATGTAGTCAGTAGTCAGCAATGACCCAGTTAATACAATGCTTGACACCTGGCCATACAATTCAAATTAGTTGCAGCGCTGAACAACATTCTTAATTGAAAAGTGCAACACAGCCAAGAGTGCAACCTCCAAAATGGCAACAGACAACACGCAACGCAACATTCAATCGTCGGTGCAATCAGCAATGCAGACATGCAATATTGCGGCCTTTTAGTTACTTTTTTTGTATACATTTTTTTTTTAGTTTTTTTTTGTTGTATCTGCAAGATACACATATGAATGAAGCACATATTTCAAGTGTCTCGCCGACAGCTGCTTATTATCGATGCTGTGCGCCGATTATTGACTGACTGACTGACTGACTGGAAAAAAAAAAAAACTCACTTCATAAATCTATGAGGCAAATTTTGGACAGATCCAGCAGCCAGATGATCTTAACTTGAGAGGGGGGAGTTGGAGTTGAAGGAAATGGGTTGCGCTTTTGACAAGCATTTTGACACTTGCTGACATGCAAAATGTGCGGCATATTTATGAGGCACTGTTGCTGCTGTGGCTGATAAGACGCAACAAAGTGCTCGGCAACTGGTTGTACTTTAATTGCAGCAAGTTTTGTGGCAAACTGTTAAGTGCCACTTTAAGTGGCGCATGATCGACAATCGTTTCGACCCAAAATGACTGCCGCACGTTTAGCACATCAGCAACTAGAGAGTCAGCAACTAGCAACTTGAAAGTTGAAAGGATCGTGATTTGAGGCAAAAGCCGGCCCAGGTCGCTTCGTTGCATGATGAACACGCATGATACAAACACTCCTGCTTGCAACAGCAGCACCGCTCCAAAAAGTAATTAAAACCAACAGACGCGCTGCGCTGCGCTGCGCTGCGCTGCGCCGCTTCGTTCTCGTTCAACGACGTGGAAAGCTTTTCCCAGATAATGGCCAGCAATAATAGAAATGGTAATAGCAAAAAGGAGCCCCCACCATTCAAAGAAAGCAAACCAAATGCAGCCAGATAAAATACAAATAAAAAATAACAAATAAAGAAAGCTGAAAGACAACGAAGTTTTCATACTCTTCATACGAATCAAAGAACTTTAGGTACTCGAAAAAATATAAAAAGTGTTTTTGAATGAACCTGAAAACTTGTCAGAAACTTTATTTCATTTAATAAAACCGAAAAATTTTTTATAGTTTCTTAAAAAATAGTTAAATATTTATTTATGATTTTCCGCTTCTCCATTGCCACAAAAAGTTGAAATACCCTAACAAAAATCAACGTTATGAAGAAAAATTACAATATTAGCTGCAGTTGGTTCACTGCTGCTTGAAATTTGCAGACAGGCAGCTGGTCAGGCTAACAGCAGCCCCACCAACCACCTTCCTCCCCCCCGCCAACAATCATTCCTAGCTGATGGACAACAGCGCTTGAGTTACGCGCACAGTTTGAAATTCATTTATCATTTTATTGTGTGGAAAATAGATGCAGCCCATTCTGTAATACTTATTCGCCAGTTACCAACACACACACACACACACACGCACACGCACACACACATGAGATGTATGTAAATGGTAGCTGAAGAAAATCACTGCTGGATATTATGAGCTAACGATTTTCGAACAGTTTGCTTGCCACAAGTTGCAGTTGCACTTAATCTGCCATATTAATTTCACCTGCCTTTTTTCTTATTGCAACATCTCGTTCTGGCAATGCGCTAATATTAACCTACTACGCGAATTGAGTTTAGTTCTTTAATGACTTTTTGAATAATCGAATAAACTAGAATAAACTGGAATTACATTTGCAATTTTTATCTTTTCGGGTAATAGATATCAAAATTGATATCATTTCTAACCATTTATATGGTTTAAAGCTTGCAACACAATATTTTCGCAAGAAATGCTTTTGATTTGTTTTGTTCACCTTGACCTCATTTGATGCGGAAATCATTTGAATTAGAATCATTTTTCTTGGGGGGAATATCAAGCCAAAAAGCAACACATCGACACAAAATATACCCTGTAGACAAAGTTTACTTAGCATTAGTAGGTAAAAGTTCGTTTCAATTGAATACCATACATTGCTTAATGTCTTTCCTGTCTTTAGGCCACATTTGCATAACTAATAATACCCCTTTTCGAGTCAGTTCGCTTGGCATACAGGGTACCAAATGTTTGTTCAGCATAATCACAAGTTCCACAGAAGTTTGCTCAATGCTTCGGCTCCTAGCTGTGTGAGAGAACCACATGGGGGCCACCCACATGAATGCAAATATTTGACCTTTTTTTTATATATATATATATATTTAATGCCTTGTCCGCGAGCCAAAAAGAGTTGCATGGTTAAATCAGTTCAAGGTTCCCAGACAGTCGAATACATATAGACAAACCATATAACTCACAGGCACAGGCACAGGCACAGGCGATGACTTGAAACTAAAAAGACTTCTCTCTTTATGGGGTTCAAGTTGTTTGCGCTTTTATTCTCTACGGTTCTTTTTTTTCTTTCGTTTTTTTTTTCGGGTGGCCCCTCTTAAGTAATTTATTGTGTATCGGAAATTTTGAATTTGCATGCCAAAGCCATAATTCTTAATTTACTCATTCCTCAGCTTTTATTATGAATACAACGACGACGACGACGACGACGACGCTGTTGCGTGTGACCACAAGACACAGCTCCTCCCCAACCCCACCCCTTCTCTGCCACTCCAATTAACTGCCACAGACCACTTGAGGCAGGCCAGCAGCCCGTGGCTAAAATTTATGCAGCTGTGCCATTGCAGTTAAAGCCTTTAGCTACGCACACAATAACTGAACAACACTTTCAGTTTTTACACAAGCCACAAATATATATATGTATATATATATATGTGTAAAATCAAATTCACACTAATTGCTATGATCAGCAGCAGAAGAAGCCACAGTTATAAATTTGTAAGCTGTTATTTTCTTATGCACAGCAGCTGCTGCTTCAGCTTCTGCGTCAGCTTCGGCTTCTTGCATATCGTTTAGAGAATATCGCTCATTTAGTTATGCTTTCTGTACATTTCATTTTTAAGTGCCTGTTAAAGCACATGGCGCATGGCAAACTGCAATTAAAAGATGTTTTCATTGCTACCCTGTAAACCCGACGAACTAATTACTAATATTATGATTGTGAACGTTTGTTTGTTACTCCTTCGAGCAAAAACTGCTGAATGAAATTTGTTGAAACTTTGCATTAACATAGCTTAAACATCGGAATAATACATGGGATATATATTTTAGAGATATTGTATGATGGGCGTTAGGACGAGACCAACAAACAGCGGAGGGAGAAGCAATTCATATGAGAGAGAAATGTGAAAGTTTTTATAGATGTTTGTTACTCCTTCGAGCAAAAAGTACTGAATGAAATTTGTTGAAACTTTGCACTAATATACACCCAGTAAAATTGATATTTGTGCATGATATTTTCTTCATTTTTCTCGAAACTTTTTCTTGCTGGATTTTTTTTAATATTTGTTTTAAATAGGTAGTTGGTATATACATTTAATATTAGTATTCAAATTACCAAATATTAGAGTAATTAAGTAATTTAAGTTATAACAAAATCTTTTACATGCAAAACAAATTTTTAACAAATATCAATTTTAGCTTAAAGATGGGATATTGTATGATGGGCATTAGGACAACACCAACAAACACCTTGCAGAGTCAGAGATTAAAGTGAGAAGTTAAATGCTTACATCATTCATTAGGAATACATTGTGCAAAAAGTGCAACTAGAACGCGATTTATTCATAGATCAATTGGCTGTCACAATAGATACAGATCGCCAAGCTAAAAAGTTCAATAAGTTGCAGTTAAGCACTGTCAATTGACTTCTAATTGCATTGATTGAACTTTAGTTGAGCTCAAACATGCAAATCGGCTGTCAATTAAATCAACATGTTGCACCCACAATAAATTCAACTTAACACACATATATTTAGCATTTGAATGATGATTTAACTAATCCAATTTGCAAAAACATGACATTGCACATTGAAAAGCTTGGCCAAACATTCGGTAAAAGTGTCAAATAAATATTGAGATAACAATAAGAGATATGCGGCAACAAAGTTTTGGCTCGTTTGACATTAGAAACTGTCACATTTGAATTTACCGCAACAAAAACTCGTTGGAGGAGATTCCTTATCGCATAGATTTAAATAAAAATCGATTTGAAATTATATTTATTTGTGGCTTGGGGGCATATAACATGATAAATGCTTGTACGCAATTTGTTACCTCATCGCCGCTTTGGCCACCAACAAAATGTTGTATGCTAATTTGTACAAAACTAGATGTCGATATTGTTTAATTGAGCAGCTAGCCAAATATAAAAATACAAAAATAAAAGCGCCGCTCGTCAGTCAATCGAAGGTTTTCTAATTACCATATTTTGAGAATCAATACGAATGCTCAGCTGGACGCAGATCTTGGCCAGAAGATAAACCTGGAAATTTATGGCACTTTGAACGGTCAAAAGCGACACACAAAATGGCAAAGTCAACACACAATTAAAACACAGCTTAGCCATTCGACATATATGGCAGCTGAACGACACATTAATACCCTATCGAAGCTGCTAACTTATGTGGCAGCTGAAGCTTAAACTTATTTTTAAGAGCAAAATTGACTACAACATATATTTTATGCTTTTTTATTATCAACTTTTCGAATTTTTGTCAATGGTTTAGTACACGAATACCCTGTAAAAAGAATGGGAAATTGTTACTAAGCTAAACATAAATTACGCAAAAGCAAGTGAAATGAACAGTGAACAAATTTGTGTTTGCTTTCGCGTAAATATTTATTTACAATCAAATTGATTTTATTTTTTTTTTGTGAAGTAAACAACAAATTGGTCTAACGAAATTATGGCAAAATGCTAATTAAGCAAATAAATTTTGTTGGCAAACAAAAATTAATAAACAATTTCGTTGTTGAATGACTTTTTGAAAGATGCTAGTTGAGTTTTTTGGTCGCACACTGATTAAATTTCACACTCAAATGACACAAAGACAGGCACAGACATAACTTGTCCAAATACACAAATTTTTGATACTAATTGGCGCCTTTGATTTGCCGCAAACACGCTGCGTGGCATAAATTCTGCACTTGCCACATGAACACGAACATTCTTGCTATTCAAATGCTAATTAAGCCATCGAATGCGGTTTTTGTTGTTCCTATATAGGTGGAATAGGAAATCATATACATGCTGGCAGACAGATTTACAGACAAGGCGGCACCCAAAGGCAAACAACAACAACAACAAAAACATGTAAGAAGGCTCTAGTCGAGAAATGCCGACTAGACTATACCCTGAATCCGTGAACTTTACACGTACAGTCAGTGCTTGCAAGTATGTGTGAGTGTCTGTATGTATACGCGTATAGGGCATACCTTCTTAATTTCAATACTCCATATCTCCAGTGTTTCTCAGCCGATTTCAATAAAATTTTCACATATTGTCTTTATATAGTCTAATCTTTCAAACTGCATCAAAAAGTATACTAAATTGAAGATTTTGTTGTTATCGATTCCATGTGTATATCGAAAACGGGAAGAGTTATCGAAAATTTCAAACAAATTTGTACTGCCTAGGGATTAGTCGAGCTGATGTACCAAATCTAATGTCTTTAACCCTTATAGTGGCTATATCGACTCGGCTGTTAATGCTGATCAAGAATATATATACTTTATGGGTTCGGAGATGCCTCCTTCTGCCTGTTACATACCTTTGCACAAAACCATCTACCCTTTTAGCCATTTTCAATGGGTTCTGGGTATAAAAAACAAGCTGGTGGTAAATGTTTTGCCACTGCCACAAACAACAACAACAAACAAATCCATCAAAATAGCACGTTTTCAGTGTCCACACGGAATACATTGAATGGCCAGTTAACAGTAGTTTGGAGCTAATTAATTGGTAAAACAACAAACAAAAACAATCATAGCCAAATTAAAGAAAGGGGGAAATTTAAATTTGAAAACCCCTTCAAATCATGTTTTTATAAACGAGACAACAACAACAACTACAACTAACTAGTTAAAAAACCGCTAAACAAGCTAAACATAATTAAATTGTCAGCTTTGTAAACATACAAAACACGAATGCAGCAATGAAAAGTTGATTTTTGAACCCAAAATTTAACTCCACTTAAGAACTAATTATTTAATGAGCTGCACGCTTAAATCAATCATAACGAGAACGATGGTTTTAACCAATAAAAAAAAAACAGTTCTAAAGCAACTTTCTAAGACAGATTAACAACAATGACAGCCAAGCTTCAAATAAGTTCATTCGGTGCAGACAACTAAAAGGTTTCCAACAATCAATAACAACATTATTATGACATATAAAATGCGTTATTTGGCTAATGGAGAATACACATACGATAATAACAAATTGTACAACAGTAAGGTAACTTTATCATATATTGTATATATATATGTATATGCCATCAAAATTAGCTGAGTCTTGAAAGCCGTCAAGTTGAGAACAAGCCAAAAGCGATACGAATCACATTTATACGCACAAGTAAACATATCTTCATGTTGTTTTTATTTCTTGTTAGCCAGCAGAGGCTTTGGCTTCGACTTTGACTTTGACTTTGAGTTTGGTTGTTGGGCAATTTGCTTTTTGCCATTTGATTTTTATGACTTATCAGGCAATTGCCACAGCGAGGTGCCTTTCTCTCACCTTGTTGTTGTTGTTGCTGTTCTAACAACAACAACAAACATCAACGCGTTCAACACATGCGAACAACAACAAGTTGAACGACGACAACGTCAACAACGTCAGCTATGATTATGCCCGGAAGCACTAATTACCTTATTTACACTTTTACAACGCTTTGTGGCAGCAACAGCATAAGTTGCGCATGCGCAAATCACCAGATCTCAGATACTATATGGCGTGTATATGTATATCTGCGCAATCTCTAACAGTTGTTTATGGCTTGTGGAAACTGCGGTTTTTTTTCTTCTTTGCTTTGACGGATGCTGTTTTCAGCTGTGAGCAAAAGTGAAATCTTTATTGGCCAATCAAAGTAATAATATTACATATTAGCTACACTCGCACTTGGGCAAAAAAAAAAACTCATTTATGAAGTTTTTAGCGAAAATTCTAGAAGAGAAAAAATTTGAAGTCATTTGCAATATTTAAGAACTTCTTAAAAAGTATTTTGTTATTAAAAAAAACATGAACAAACCATGAAAATGGTATTACTGCTTGTCCCTTGGCCTTTTTTCTTCGAGTGTACGAGTATGCACTGATCAAAAGCGAAAATATTTATGTGTGTGTGTGAGTTTGTAATGCAAGTCCTGCAGTTATAGAGCAAACAATCAATTGGCAAAGCCACCACAAAGTAACCCACCAAGTGGTTCATTTGCCGCCAGGCACAAGCCACTCACTCGACCAAACTGATAAAGCAGTATTTTTTGGGTGCAGCCAACAGGCAGTCAAACTTGCTGCTGCTACCGATTGCTGGTGATTAAGTCATGAATCAGTTGCGGCCAAGCAACTTTAGCTTTAGGAGTAACGGTTAAAGCGGCTCTAACTATGAATTTTGGTGGGCGTGTGCCTTCCAGCATAAGCTAAGGCAACCAACCCAAACCCAAACCCAAACCGAGTAGAGTGATTGTCATGCTAAAGTAAAATCAATTTTCCAGCAATTTTATTTCGAATCTAAAAAAAAAAGAGTAGAAAAAACTCTAAATTTCATTTCATTTCGCCCAATTGCAATGTCAAGTAAATTTTCTATAAATTGCTAGCAAATCAGCAGCGAAAGCTGACAGTGGAAATTAACATGTTCAGACACGGTGGGAAGGCACAGTGGTTTCAAACCATAACAAAATATAATAATATATATGTTAAGACTTAAACGAAAAATTTAAATGTATATTTTTAGTTATATCAATAACAGCACAGCAGCTGACAGGCATGAAAATTAACCTTTGACCTCAAAATTTACCAACTGCGAAATGCATTTTTATAAAAATCCAATCTTAGTGTTCATCTACGTTTCATATGATATCATTTAGTGAAAGAACTTAGTTGATAAGTGTCCCCGTTTGGGCTGTGCGTTGATAGCAGTCAGTCAGTTTGTTGATTAAGACATGCCATTTCATATATATCAATGCCAGTGCCATATTTAACTACTTTGCATGTATTTAACTACGAGCGAGAGAGAGTATCGCAATAGTTCTTGCACCACTGTACCAGCAACTTCGAAGATTGAGAAGTCTTTTGGGCACATGCAGGTGCCTGCTCAGTTTCAAATTCAGCTGCGGTACATTCCAGTGCGTCGCCAGCAGCAGCAGCAGCAGCAACTGCAACACCAACAACAGCAATAGCAGCAACAGCAACACCAACAACAGCAACAACAGCTCCTTCGTTTCTTTTGCTACTTTGCGGTCCGATTGAGGATTTTATTTATTTTTTGGGCGCTTTTCAATTATCAGCAACGCCTAACGAATGCCAATTTGGCATTGCTGTGTTTGCATATTGTATACAAAGTATTTATTCTGTAACCACAGTGCACGGAAGTGTATGCGGTTAGCTTAACTGGTTGTGGTGGGTTAGGGTATAAAAACATATTTTTGTGTTCTCATTCTTCTTGGTTTTTGGAACGTTCCAAATCCGTTCTACATTTACGTGTGCATGGTGTGTGTGTGTGTGTGTGTGTGTATTTACACTGGACACAGGGTCAACAAGTTAATCACATTGTGTGGCATGAATATAATAGAATTCTTATTGAGCTGCGGCACGGATAACCGTGAGGTTCTTTGTGGTGGTGCTTGAAGTTGGGGCACGCGTTTGAGTTACCTTAATAAGGCAACGTTCTTTTGGCGTTTGTTGTTGCTTTTGCTTTTGCTTTTGTTATTGGCACGGAAATTGACGTTTAAAACGGCGGCAGTAAACGGAACCAGCAACCAAGCCAACTGGCCAGCTGTCTGGCCTTTTTTGGCCAGGCTTTTTAGCCTTTGGCGTTCAAATTGGCAAATTAAGTCATATTGCGCCTGCAACGCGCAACGCGCCGTTGTAATTTATCTGTTGCGCCTGCAACAAAAATTCAGCATTATTTTGCAATAATTATTGATTTATTGTCTCGCGCTGGTTGGTGACTTGTTCTGTCTGCCAGGAGAAAAAATCAAAGCACCCGCCAAAAAGAACCTAAAAACACATGCGAAATATATGCTTGGAGTTTGGGGTTCGACCCCCAAAACAACAAGAAAATATCATTAGGTAAAGGCAATGGCTAATGATGGGGCAGAGTCTGTTCAACTTCGACTTTTGGTAATTGGAAAGGCACGCACATTAGGGCGTAGGCATTTTGATAGCCTAGAAAGTCTGGCAGTCAGAATGATGTATACACCACAGAGTGAGTGAGAGAGAGAGAGAGAAAGGGGGGCGAAACGTTTCGCTCCCTAACCAATTAGAGGAAGAGAGAGAGACTGGCGAGACCTTTCCCTTTTTTCTTTTTTTTTGTTTGATGTTTGTCTGGCTACCAGGCGTGTTCGGCGCATTAATATTTCACGCCTATTAATCGAACGTAAACTAGTGCAGAAAATTGCTTAAAGGCAACTCATTTTTATGACCCAAAACACGGCGTAGGAAAAGTCAGCTAGAGATGCCTAAACAGAGTGTATAAAGCTTTGAATATAGCTTATGTTAACAGCTGATAAAAGAGCTTTAGAATGGCAAACAAATTGTTTAAATCGCTTCAGTTTAATTGGAACAATCATACAAACAATTGTTCCTTCTCATATAGTCAAAAACTCTTTGACAAGCATTTCGAATAGGAAATTCCTTTCACATAATGATAACATATGCTATTTAGCAATTTGTTGTGCTCTGTTTGCTTTGACAATCAACAAACCAAACAAACACAAAAGCCACAGCCGTCAATTTCATAATGTTCTCAAATTTGCCAACAGATTTTCTAAACACACACACACACACACACACACACACAAACACCTGACATTTCCTCGCTATCGGACAAGTTTTCTAGCCCAGAATTTTCACTCGAAACGAAACTGGTTAAACAAGTTCCCATATGGTAATTTAGCATAAAAATAAAACGGAAAAAAAAAAACTGAGCAAAATAAATTAAATTGCAAAAATATTTTTAACGCCTTATTATAGAAAATGTGCTACACATTTGTTGCTGTTGCTAATGCTAGATGTTGGTTGTTCGTTGTTCGTTGTTCGTTGTTGGATGGCTGGCAGCCTATTTGCTGTCCCGTTTGTCTGTTCAATGGAAAACAATTTCCATTTCCTGACAGGCCACAAAGAGCACACACACACACACACACACAGAGAGAGAAGAAGCTGGTGGAGACGACGGCAACTTGGGACAATTGTTGGTTTCGCTTGTTGTTGTTGTTGTTGCTGGTGTGTTCACGGTTTGAGGCATGAAACCCACTTATCTAATTGCGATTCCGGGAACTGGTTTTCCTTGATACATTTTTCTCAACTCATTAGAACTCAATCATAACTTGCTATATACTCTTTCTCCCTCTCACTCTCTTCGACCTCTCGCTCACTCTCCATGCAATAGGCAAATGTAATCGCCGGCTACATACTATATATATATTTTTTCTCTTTTCAGACATTGCGCGCAATTGTTGCCGTGAGCAATTTTTAGTCAAGCCTACAACAACAACAACAACACGCCGGACGTGTTCCATAAACAACACTTTGATTACAGTGATGCGGGGCGCAGGACGCGGGACGCTGAAGAGCGCAAGAACTCAAACGCAAATCGATGTTTTCATATGGAAATTGAATCAAAGTCAAGTCGACCAGCACAAACAACAACAACAACATCAACTTGGACAGAGAGAATGTGGAGCACAGCAGCAGCAGCAATTGTTGTTGCTGTTGTAGCATGTGTAGAGCTGTTGCTTACAACAATTGCGACGCAACAAGCTACACTGTAAAAAATCTGCAAGCAATTGCTTTGGATTATTAATACTTGAAGTAAAAGAAAGTACTCTAATAATTAAATAAATTGAATATTCTTCAACAGTATTGTATCGATTTCATTTACAAGAATCTAGTTTTAAGTTTAGCAATAACAAAATAATCGAGAATCATTTGATTTCTCATGTTCTACACTTGAACAAATAGTTTCTTAACACACTGAACTCTTTTTTGCTGATATTAATCTGATTTTCTTAAACTTTTTCTTCACATTTTCTCTCTCTGCATGCAATTGGCCTTGGCTTAAAACGTAAAGTTGCTGCTGAGCATGGCGTCAGCGATTTTTTAGCCACCAGTCCAGGCTTAAGCGAAGTCCAAGTCGACAGTAACTGTCTGTGGCATACAACCGTGTTGAGCCCCGTCCATTCATGAGGCAGCTCTTTTGTGGTTTTCGCTATGATTATTAATCAATTCTTTCATATCATTTGGCTTTTGAATTGAATTCTCTTTTCGAACCAAGAGACGTTTACAAAAATCGAAACAATCTGCGGCTACTGCTGTTTATTTGTGTGTGTGTGTGTCTGTGTGTCTGTCTGAACCTTTTTTTTACTCCAATTAATTCAACAAAAGTTTCTGGGCCAAGCAGTTTTTCCGTTTTGACTGCTATGAAAGGTAGCGCTCATTATTTGCATGTTTATGTTTATTAAATTCCATTTAATTACCAATAGGCAACACACACGCACACACACTTACAAAGCCAATTGTAACGCAATTCGAATGAGAAATAGTTGAAAAAAATATATAATTAATTGTATATTAATGGAAAAAATACGTTTGTTGTATTTGTTGGCATTGCAAAAGGGCAAATAAAACTGGTTTAATTCTTGCGTATATCAATAAATATATATATATTTTTTTATGTGTGCAAATCTAGATATTATAATTACTATTGACAATTGCCTTTTGTGCGTAAAAACATTTGATTTGCATTATAATTGTGTCTAGTTTAATTTAATGAATTATTTCTTTTATAATATTGTGCTTTTGTTCTGTGTTTTTGATTGTTTTTGGCCAAGGATTTAGATTAGCTTTTAATCATAAATAAAAGGTTTTTCATATTGCTTTCAAATATTACATTTTCGGATTTTTAGAATTGCAAAAATTATATATATATATATATTTTTTTTTTTATAAAATAAGTTTTTCTGTGTAAATAAATATTTCTAATGCAACAAAATATTTTTTTTTAATATCAATTTAAGCACTTTAGTATTGAAAAGTGTTTTGTAAAAAGGGTAAAAATAATTTTATGGCAGAAAATATCTTATTTATGGCAGATTTTCTGTTTTGCCATAACTAAATACTTAATAATTAAGTTAAGTTCAATTACTTGAAACTTAAGTATAGATATTCTCAAGTTATACGCACTTGAAACTTTAATTAAACCATTTAAATTAATTACGAAATCAATATTAAAAGCTAGTGCGGCAAAACACGATGTCGCGGAAATTACAAGCCAGCAACACCAACAACAACAGCAAGAAGATGCTAAGAATAATGATATTCCTGCCCTTAAATAGCCATAATGAAGCTGGAGCAGCAGCAGCAGAAACACTACAGGAAGTGCCTGTAAGAGGTGTGGGGCAAGCTCCGCATCAGCTGACAACAAGTGCCCCGTCCTGTCTGTGGCAGGTGTCGAAATTGACAGATGAACAGAAAATGCGCTTGGAGATGTTAATGGCTAACTAAATGGCAAGCGGAAGTTTAAACCTGGGCGTGTTTTCTATCCGTGAGATGAAAGAGAAAAATGATGCAGCAAAGAGAAGGAGTTGAGGTTTTTGTGGTTGAGGTGGGGTGTGGCTGGGGGGTAGGCGGATTTTGCTTTGAGTGAAATGCAATTCAGGTTGAGGCTCGACTTCAATTTAAATTTTAATCGCATGCCTAATAGACAAACTTAGAGCAAAATGTCAGTACATAAAAGAGACTAAGAGCCTGGCTTAAATCATGCCAACATTTACAAAGTACTTTGCAACAACAACAACACACACGCACACACACACACACACACACACACACACACACGAGAGCACTCTCTGGGGAGTTTATTTTTTTGGAGTCACGGACACGTTGTCGACAGCAACGATGCAGCTTGGCTAAGACAAACTTCCGATCACGTTGTAAGTCTGGCCAAGCAAAATTGCAAAAGGCAGCTAAGCAAAGGGTTCGAAGAGAGAGAGGGGGAGAGAGGGAGAGAAAAAACTTAATGGAGGCAAATGCATCAAAATGGTTAATTGGATCTGGAACAGCAAATGACGAACACTTTTAGTGTTTATGGCAGTAGTGGCCATGGCCAAAAGCCTAGGCCTAGCCGCAGGCCCCAGCTACGCAACAGTGTGTCTTTGTGTGTGTGTGTTTGTTGCAAGCAGAAACTTGGAGGCAAGTGCGCACAGCTCAAGTGGCTCAAAGCGTGTTGTACACGACACGCATTAGCGTGAATGAAGTAGTTGCCTCTTTGCCTCTTGCTGCAACGTTTTCTATGTTTTTGTTTCTTTTTTTTTCTTTTCTTGCTCTTTGCTTTAATCGAATCGAATGCGTGGCATACGCTTTCGCAAGCATACCCCTCCACCATACCCCTCCACTCTCACTCTCGATCTGTAAGTTCTTTTTTGCTATAACTTCCATTAAAGTGAGCATAATTCGAAAATGCACTTGTTGCTTTATCTAGTTAAGAGCAATATTATGGCTTGGCTAGGGTTTCTCACTTCCGTGTTGCCATTTAACGATAAAGAATGCTTCAAATTATAACAGTTAAGTTGCAAAATTAACAAGAGCTTGAAAGATATCATCTAAGTATTATAGTTAAATGATAAAATCTACCAAAAACCTATTAAGCATTAATTTGTCAAGAATTATTAATAAATATCTTTTAAAATTATATTCATTAATTCATTCAATCATTCTTTCATCCACTCATGCATTCATTCTCATTTATTCATTCATTCAATCATTCATTCATTCGTTCATTCATTCATTCGCTTATTCATTCAATCATGCAGTCTTTCAATCATTTATATAATCAATCATTCAGTCGTGTGATCATTCATTCAATAATTCACTCATTCATTTATTCAATCATTCAATCATTCATTCACTCATTCATTCACTCATTCATTCATTCAATCATTCATTCAGTCCTTCAATCAATTATTCAATCAATCATTCAGTCGTTTAATCATTCATTCATTCATTCATACATTTATTCATTCATTCACTTATTCATTTATTCAATCATTCATTGCATCATTCTGTCTTTCAATCATTCAGTCCTTCAATCACTTATTCCCTCATTCAATCATTCATTCACTCATTTATTCACTCATTCATTCATTCAATTTTTCATTCAGTCCTTCAATCAATCATTCAGTCGTTTAATCATTCATTCATACATTTATTCATTCATTCACTCATTCATTTATTCAATCATTCAATGCATCATTCTGTCCTTCAATCATTCAGTCCTTCAATCACTTATTCACTCATTCAATCATTCATTCATTCATTTAATCATTCATTCATTCATTCATTCAATCATTCATTCTCATTTATTCAGTCATTAATCATTCATTCTTATTTATTCATTCATTCATTACTTCATACATTCATATGACAATCATTCAGTCATTCAATCAATTACTTATTCATTCGTTCAATCAATCATTCAATAGTTCATTCATATCTATGTACATTCATATGACAATCATTCAGTCATTCAATCAATTACTTATTCATTCACTCATTCAATCATTCATTCATTCATTTAATCATTCATTCATTCATTCAATCATTCATTCTCATTTATTTAGTCATTCAATCATTTATTCAATCACTCATTCTCATTTATTCATTCATTCATTACTTCATACATTCATATGACAATCATTCAGTCATTCAATCAATTACTTATTCATTCGTTCAATCAATCATTCAGTCGCTTAATCATTCATTCATTCATTCATACATTTATTCATTCAATCACTTATTCACTCATTCAATCATGCATTCATTCATTCATTCAATCATTCATTCTCATTTATTCAGTCATTCAATCATTTATTCAATCATTCATTCTCATTTATTCATTCATTCATTACTTCATACATTCATATGACAATCATTCAGTCATTCAATCAATTACTTATTCATTCGTTCAATCAATCATTCAATAGTTCATTCATATCTATGTGCTATTCTTATGTATAAGCTTTATTATTGAAAAGTCTCATCGAAATCCATTCGGTGAAAGAGTCACAACCATGCATACAAAGAAGTTGGATGAAGGAAAGTTATAGTAGACACAAAATACAGAAATTTGGAGTTTTCGCACATTATCTAGCTCTCCTTGACTCGCTTGTCTCTCGCTCTTTATCCGACTATCTATCACCAGGCAACACTGAAAACAGTTTTATCATTCTTATACAAATATTGATCTAACAAACAAGAGTTGAAAACGGCACTCAAAAATTTTGTTTATTGTGAAAAACAGTTTGTGACGAGACAACAATGGATTTGGACTGTAAGTGATAATAATAAAGAAACTTTAAAAATATTATAAAAATCCTCCCAAAGTTAATAACGATTTGGAGAAACGCATTTCGGATGCATTTTGCGTATTCGATCATCATGGCGACAAATTGATAGATGTGCGTGAGGTGGGCACAGTGCTGAGATTGTTGGGCTGTGTGCCCACCGAACAGGAGGTCAATGAGGTGATATCGGCCACCGAAACCGAGGAGACAAGCGGCGTGGTGCACTTGACCAAGTTCTTGCCACATGTCTCCCAGTTGCTAATGGAACGCAAGTAAGTTTTAACCAACCAACTTATACGAAGAAATGATTATTTTGTTAATGCTAGAATGGAGCCAGCACCGCCTGAGAAAATTTTGGAAGCTTTTAAGATATTGGACTTTGAGAACAATGGTTATTTGACGAAGGAAACTTTTGGCAAACTCATGATGGAGGAGGGCGAACCGTTTACGCAGGAGGAAATGGATGAAATGTGGCCAGTGGCCATAGATCCAATCAGTGGACATATACCCTATGAACTATATTTGAATCAATTGATGGTGAGCATTGAATCTGAACAGTTGAGTGGAGTTTAGAATTAATACTTTTTTATATTCTTTCAGGTTTATCTTTAATTGAAATTTGCAATGTCGAAAAGAAGGAAAGAAATAGAGAAATAAAATCATACTGAAAGGTGTTTAAATCCAATACATTTCTCACAGTGCACTTTTAAGCTAATGCACTCTACAGTGCGTGGCTCGTTTTAGCCACTTTGCCTTTGCATCACACACACGTAGCGTTAGGCAAAGCTAACTAACCAACGAGCCAAATGCGTTTCAAAAATAACAAACTCATGCCACACGCCCCATGAAGAGCAAAGCAAAGCACAGGACACTGCAACAACACTAACAACACTAACAACAAGTTAAGAAGGTGCTGGCTGGTCTTCTTCATTCTGTGTGTATGTTTGGAACGCGGCACAAAGTGGGTTGCGCATCATTAGCACAACTAATGGATGTTCACTTTTCTTTTGGCCAGGCTGAAAGCAAGCAGCAGCAGCCACAGCTAAAAAGTCGTGTGCACCAACGTGCCACAAGGATGTCCGTTTGTCCGTCGTCTCTGTCGTGTGTTGAGTGTCTGTAAATTGCAGTTGGTAATATGAGCGGGCTAACAAAATTTAAATAAATTAAAATACCTCTTTGTAAAAGTAGTTGTAGTAGTTGCAAGGACTGTTAGAGCCTGTTGCATCGTGTTCTCGCTTCCGTATTTATTAAATACTAAATACACGCTGATGGATGCACTTAACTGCATCTCTTTTGGATTAAAATATTTCATGTTGTAATTCGTGCGGTTGCCATTCTGCACGTTCCGCTGCTTTTGGCCAATTTGAGTGATTGCATTGCGCGCATTTAAATCGGCTTGGCTTGCCAACCGGCCAGCCAGCCGACCAATGTGGAGATTTTTGTTGTTGTTGCTGCTGCCAGGTGGAGTTCTTGATTCCCCCCCATAACCCGCCTTCCTTTGTCGCTATCTAAACAAGTTATACGTGCGTCGGCACGCCTAATGCACTTTTAATCTTTACAACTTGTAACAAAATTCTTCATTTTTTTTCAATTTGAATTGCGCTGCGAACGAACTTGATTGCAAATTGTCAGCGGCAAAAAATAAAACTAGCTAAACAAAAAGTAAACTAAACTATTTGAAACCAAATGACAGGCAATTGGAACAACTGATGACTGAAACCATTAAAGGAATCAGTACAGTTTCATATGCTGTTCTGTAAGGGAAACCATTTTTTGGAAACCTTTCACAACTAGTAATACACCAAGTAAAATTGATATTTGTGCATCATATTTTCTTCATTTTTTTCGAAACTTTTACTTGCTCGATTTTTTTTAAATATTTGTTATAAATAGGTAGTTGGTATATACATTTAATACACAAATTTTTTTTTCAGTTGTAATTTATTTTATTAAGAAATTATTTCTTTGTTTACCAAAAACAGTCAAAATTTACAAAAAAAAAAGTAAAAAAGTGCAACAATTTTAATACAGAACAATTAGAAAACAATATTTAAATAACCTCAACAAATTTTTGCAGCGAGATAACTGATTTGTTCCACTCAAAATGTGAATGAAAAATTTTGCACAAATATCAACTTTCTATTGAAGGCATGTTTTTGTCCCGTCTTTGTCGTAACGGGACTATAGATTAAAAGCTGATAAGGAATAAATGCATGGAATAACATCACAAAACATAAGAGATAAGACGTGTATACCCAAAACATTAATACAGTTATAACAAAACCTGTTACATGCAGAACAAAGTTTGCACAAATATCAATTTTACTGGGTGTAGTTCGAGTCTTTAAAACAGTTTTAGCCAGTTAATCTTGAATCGTTTATTTGTTCATCTTTCACGCAAACTGAATAGACTCTAATGAAACTTTACAATAATATAACTTATACATAAGATATCCTATGTGATGCTTAGTGGGAGACTTTTAACGTCCCTGCTGGCCCTGATGTTTCCTTTACTTAACTGCCATCTGCATTCGGTCATAAATCGCTAACCATTATCGCCAACTCATTTGCCTTTCCTTATTAGTTCTTTTCGTGTTACGAACGCTTTTTGTGAATTTCTCATTTCTCATTTGCAGTTTCGCGATTTGATTTACTGTCAACAATTATCAGCCATAAAAACGGCTAATGGAATGTGGCATATTTTTAACTGGGTAGAACAAAAAACAAAAACATTTCAGACATACTCGAAAAGCTCACAAGTTGTCGTCACTTGGTCTGGTTGGATCATAAAAACAAAACTACAACACACACACATGCAAAATATATAATAAAATGCCGCAAAATTGTCAAAGCGAGGCAGAGTTGCCCTCAAAAGATGAGTTTGGCTGGCGAAATTGCTGTGCATGAATCAATTTGGCCAGCTAAATGCTGCGGCTGATGATGATTTACGCTCAACGAAGCGAAATTAAGATTTATGCGACAAAGCTTGCTTACGAATATATATATAACTATCTGCATTTTGTGGCTTAACTTGTGTATGAGCAATGCGTGCTTAATTGTTAGTTATGCCCTTTTGTTTTTTGTTGTTCTGGAACGGGGGGGCGGAGGTGGACATTAAAACAAATTAAGTAGAAAGAATTCGTACAAGATTTATAGGCATCAATAAGTGCATTATAATTACGTTTTGTTGTTTTGTCGCAAATTATAGCAATTAATTGCACTTAATGACAATATGTCACTAAAAGTAGCACAAAAATATATATATATATATATAATACCTCAAACTAATCTATTTTGCGTACAGCCCCAAGGGATTTACATGCTTAATGCGCACAATTGAGTGTAATTCTTGATTTTTGTTATTAATTGCAAGTAATTTGCACATTTCTATGTGTTTAAATCAATATAAATGCAAATTTGCTTACCAAAATATTAAGTTTGGGTAAATATATTCGCTTTACAATTTAGTTAGCATAATTTTTAGGGCTGTTAGCCACAATAACCTGAAAGTAAAAATCAACAAAATATATTTTTAGAGCCTAGTTTTATATTTTATAAGAATCGATAAAAAAAAGTTGTATTTTGATTCGAAATAGTTTCGAATGGTGAACAATTATAAAGTTTGTAAATAAGCATCGCTCTTGTTGTCCCTTATCATGCCACATGTGTGGCATGAGAACAAGTTATGACACTTTAGATAACTTGTTCTACGTTTAATCTGTTAGTTTTATTTGCTCGAGTTCAGGTAAACTGACTGACTGACAGGCGGCAGCCTTGTCAGTTGTGGTTGCACACACACACACACACACACACACATCTCAGTTATTTAGTATGGTTTCATTTCCCAGCTGCACTTTGCTGAAAACTTTCAATCAACTTTCTGTTTACCGACTCGCCTGGCTACTGCTGCAACAACAGCAACAGGAACAGCAACAGCTACTTGTTGTTTGCTGATTGCTTGCCTTGACTTGCGCTGTTTGTTCGAGTTAAGTTCACCTTTTGGGTTTTTGAGTTAAGTTTGAGTTAATGGCCAACAACAACAACAACAACGACAACTCAGCTCAGCTCAGCTGAGAATGAAAGCGTAGCAGGCAATATTTGTAATGTAGTTTTGAAAGCATTTCGCCATTAATTGAATTTAAGCAATGAAATATAATTTGAAATTTTGCATGTGCAACCCAATGTTGCAAGTATCTTCTTGCTGTTCTGGTCGCGTAGCACGCCAGAAATCATCGTAAAACATGAAATGAAATTGCAAAAGGTGAACAACATGCAATGGGCAATGGGCAATGGACAAAGCGGACATGCAACAGAAACAGAAACAGAGAAAAAGAGCTAAGAAGATTGGAATACACAAAAAACACAAAAGAGTGAGCGTGGCCAGTGGCATGCGGCCTGTGTGCTTGCGTCTTTATTGTTGCCAACAGTTGCCGTCTTGTACAACACCCAAAGGTATCAGCAGACAAAATGCTAAAAATGTATTTACCACAAAAGCGAATAACAACAACAACAACGAGAACAACAACGAGAACAACAACACCAACAATGACGACGCGTCAGCAGCGATGGAGGACTCTCTGCTCATTGCCTGGTGCCCTTAATGGATCTGCAGCACTTTGAGTGATTTATTTCACACGTTGATGAAATGGACAGCAATGGGCCGCATTTTGACGTTTATTGCAGCAGTGGCAAAGCCAGCAAAAGCAGCAGCAGCAACAACAAAAGCAACAACGACAACAACTGCCCACGGCATGTGTTGTGCGCATGCGCGCAGCCCTGTGACGACAACGCAGACGACGCAGTTGAGCTCAGAAGGCTCAGAAGGACGTTCTTGCAGTTGTTTTATACACCAATCAAAATAAGTCTACATTCACTATATGACTAAGAAAGGTCAAGAGGTGAAGATTTAAGGAACTTTTAGGAATAATCGAGGTTCAATTTAAGCCAGAACAAAGAAAGAAACATTATTACAAATAGTTTTCACAAAACAAAATAAATATTTAATGCTCGAAAACATTTCGCCCAAGATGCATTTCACTCATAATAAGAAAAATGAGATTTAAATTTAGGTTTAAACATTAGCTTAATACAGCGGCTGGGGAACTATTTTAATCATTACCCTTAAATATTTTTTTCTGGAAGTGACATTACCCACGCTTCGGTAAAAGGAGCAAAAAAAAAATAAAATAAAAACATCATCTCCTCCATTTCAAGTTATACTTTTACCCCCCAAATTTCACTTTTACCCAAAAATGGGTAATTTACCGCCGACTAAATATCAAAATTTATCTTTTTTTTCTTATTTAAAAAATGTTTTTTCCAGGTTCTTAATTATTTTCCTTTGTTCAAAAATCTTTGTACAACGAGCACAATTAATGACTTTTAGGCAAACCGAAGGGCATTTCGACTTCGGCTTAAGATTTTTGGCAGTTTTGCCTGCCATGTTTATAAATTTTAAAAATGTGTTTTTTTTTCGTTTTCTTTTAGTCTTTTTTTGTTGCAATTGCGTTTTGCGCTGTAAGCCTTGCTGCACGTCTTTTGGTAATAGCCCCACAGACCGTGCACTTCTTAATGAGGCGCGCTCCTCATTTGGACGCCACGCATTTTGTGCCTTTATAACTGGCTAATATCAGTTGGCAAGCGAGTGAGGGTTGAGAGAGTTGTTAGTTGAGCGGGGAGAAGACTATTAAAAACATTTAATTGCAACTTAATTAGTTGATGGCAGTTTAACGTAGCGCAATACTCTCCCTCTCTCTCTCCCTCTCTCTCTCGCTCTCTTTATCCGTCGCTCTCTCTCTCTCTCCCTCTCTCTCTTTATCTCTCGCTTGCTCTCTCTCTTTTCTCACGAACTGCAACAGCGACGACGACCTCATCAACTTAAATGCCAGCATGGACCTCAAGCAACAATGATCCGCAGCAACCCAACCCAACCCATCTTAAGCCAAACCACAAAACGAACCATTCACGAAAATCCATCCCAAGCATTGATGTGGGCCAAGATACTGTGTTGTGGGACAAACCACCCCGGGAGAAAAGTCAATTTAACACATTCACTATGCCTCTTAAAATGTTGATATTTTAATTAGTAACGCTCTAAAGGATTTTCAACAGCTCCAGCTTCACCCACTCCCACAACACAACACACAGGCACAATGACGCGAAGAGTGGGGGGGGGTGAGTTGCAACGGTACACAAGCTGAAAGCCATCATCATCGACAACAGCAACGATGTGGCAGCAAAAGAGTGCCAAAGGGCACAAGGCATTCGAGTGCGATTTGGGTTTTTGTGGCTTTTGTTTCGAGCCATAAACACATAAGTTGACAGTGGAGTCGAGCGAAGAGGTTCGTGAAGGGGTTCGGAACCATGAACTGATCATAAAAGGGTAAGAAAAAGATATTTCCTGGGAATCCCCCTTTAAAGATCAATGATGCAACGCCTCTGTTCGAACTAAACAGAAACATTACCCATATGCCAAAATGCAGTTTGGGTTTTTTTGGTTTTAGTTGCCAACCTACAGAGTTTTCAGTTTTCCCCCGCGACTCTGCCCAGCGTTTTATGACAGCGTGCCCAACTGTGGCAAGAAGTTCAAATGCCACAAGAAAAAAAAGACTTAAAGCCAGGCTTAATGTGCCACAAACAGAGAGACTGAGAAGAGAACTGCAAGTACTACGACGACTGTGACTTTAAGTTCGACTTTGACTCTGACTCTGACACACACACATACATACTAGTATATGAAGAACAATAAACAAAAAGGTTCCCTTGGCCAAAAAGTGGGTGTAGCGGCACCAAAATGCCATGGCCACAAAAACAGCAAGCTTTGGGATTCGGGATTGGGAATGGGATTGGGATTGAGGATTGGGGCACAAAACGCCAACGCACTGACACTCATTCAAGCGCTCGTGAGGCTCCACTCCTCCACTTTTCGTATGTGTATATGTGTGAGAGGGAGAGAGAGAGAGCAAGGAAATGCTGCTGCTGTTGCACTGTCTAGTGCTGATTTCTACTAATTTGATTAAACAGATTGAGTTTAATAAGGTTTATGGCAGCAGGCAAGCGAACCTGCCACAAACCTCAACAAATGTTGCCTAATTCAAGTGCCGCATTTATTTTGTAAACATTTCACATGTAGCAACGTTGCATCGTGTCGATGTTGTTGTTGTTGTTGTTAGTGTACTTAGGCATACCCTCACGTTTTGTTGTGATACAAAATATGCCGGCTGAGCAGTGATACCACTCAAGAATTTTGCCCACACAAAAAGGCCACAAAGTGCGAGAAACAACCCAATCAATGGCCCCCAACACCATACCCTTTCCACACACACACACACACAGACACACAATCCATGCAATCCTCAATCCCATTCTCAGCGAACTGAACCGCAATGTGCGTTTTGTGTGCACTTATGCGATCATTTGTTAAGTGTCATCGCGACCGGCATATGGGCAAGAAAACAACTCAAGAACAAGCACAACAAACAACAGTAAAACCAAAGCACGTTCTCACGCCGAAGCTGTAAATACTCTGTGAAGATCATCAAACAAATGATTTATTATGCAAGTAAACCACGTTCAAGAATTTTTTGATTTTCTTCAAGATTAGCAATGAATTTTACGCTAGTTTCCAATAAATATTTTTGCTCTTTTCGAACTATTATTGTAAATTTGAACTATCGAGTTTTATGTTTCAACAGTTTTCTGATTTTTAAACTTATTTTCAAGATGCCAAACACATTTTTAGATCACTCTACGATCATCTTCAGATCTTCTTCTTCCCAGGTTTTTCATCCTAAGCTAACTTAACTGCCATCCGAAACGACACAACTGATTAACACTTGTCAACCGAGTGTATAACAACAAAGTGTAGCTCGTAAACAAAATGTTGTTGTAGCTGCTATTGTTGTTGTTGTTGCTGGTGTTGTTGTTGTTGTTGTAAGTGTTGTCGTTTGCTGTTGTCCATGGTCATGGTAAATTTATGCACAATTTTTCGCGCTTTCAAAAAATATTTGCATCATTAATCGTTGCACAGAGTCTTCGGCCTCATGGCGGCATCGCATTGTTGTTGTTGCTGTTGTTGTTGTTCTGGATGTTGCTGTTGTTTGGTTCGAGGCGTTGTCTGCGCCTAAAAACTTCAAGCAACTGCATCATTGGCATGCGGGCGCTGGCGTCGTTACAACGTTGTTGAAATGTTTTGTCAAGTTCTCAACGCCGCTGTTGCAACAACAACAATGTGGCATTTGCCCTCTGAGTGAGAGGAGTGTGATGGCTTTCGATGGTTTACCTATTTACGCTACAACCACAATGCAAACTTTAAATCGAGCAAGAGTGGATTTCGATGTGGTTAGAGACTGTAATAAAGTTTGGGGAAAATTTCGCTAAAATCATAACAGCGTGTGTTTTCGCGTAACCGCAAAAGTCGTAAGTCAAACAAGCCACCCATGCAACCACCCACAAAATGCAGCTGTTGCAACACACACACACACGCACACACACAACTCAAATAGTAGAACAAGTTTAGCCCGCAGCTATAGAAAAAACAAAGATGGAGCAGAAAACACTGCAATGGAATTATCAAATGTTTAATAGACTCAACGAGTCGAGGTTGCAACCAGTACAAAATGAAGATAGATGGGGTGCCACAAGCCCCCAAACCCCACTCCAAAGTGACTACAAAAGTCCAGTGTTGTAGCAGAAACTTCAAACAGAGTTCAAGCTGCGGCTTAGCTCAGCTCAGCTACCAAATGAACTTGTAAAATTTCAGTTGGGATTTTATTTTCCTTTTTTTTTTGTGGTTGGTTGTCGAAAAGTTTTTTTGGGAGTTGGCAAAACTTTAAAATTTACAGCTTGCACCTTGCAGTCGCAATAAGTCGAAAGTTAAGACAATGCAACAAGTTCTGGCTTGCAGTGGAAGGGGCAATGAAAAACTTGCAGCTGGAAAATGTGCTATATTAATTTCAATTAAAACTCACTTAAAGTGCAAGCCGTATAAAGTTTTGCTTCAAAATAATATTTATGTATATTTAATAAAGATTAGGAAAGCAGCAAAAACATATCAATAAATCTCTTAATAATCAACTAACAAAACTTACAGCTTATAAATATTGATAGGAATATTTATTTGGTAATAAGTTCTAGCTAATAGATCGTTTTGCCAAGTGCCTGAAGAGCGTAATAATTACCCATTAAAGCGACTAAAACATTGGCCACATTTCCTGTCACAGAGAAAGAGAGAGGAAGACAGAGAGACAGAGAGAGAGAGAGTATAGAGTACAAGTCTGAGGAGTCTTTGGAGGAAAACGCACAATGAACTCATAAATTGACGCACCCTCCAAAACCGACAACATAATCGGCGACGCCGCCGGCAATGCCAATGCAGCAACGTTGCCAAGGAGGAGTCTCCAAAAAAAAACAACTCGATATTGCAGCGACGCGCACTTGTAAATGGCATGTTGCAACATGCCTAAATATGCGCCACACACACACACACACACTAACGGCACACTGAGCGCTGCAGCGAAGCAGAAGAAGTTGAGCTCAGCTTAAATTTGAGAGTCAAGGCGACTCCTACGCACCAGCACTGTCTCCCTCTCACTCTCTCTACCACTCCCACTCTGTGTCTCTCTCTCTTTCTTTTCTAGCTGCGACATTGGAACGTTGCAAGGCGACGCGACGCCAGATTGCGAGCCAGCCTCTATTTAGCTACGCCAAAGCCTTGACAATGATCGTCATTAATTGAGAGGCAGACGACGATGGCGATGACGATGCTTTCCTTACCTCTCCCCCCTACCTTTGGCGTTGTTCGATGAGTTGGGTTTCCATTGGACGCAGCTTTGGTTTTTCATCTACAGTATGTTGTTGGGTTATTCAGGTTTTCTTATGCAGTTGGTAACACATATATAGCACATATATATATGTATATGTAGAACAAAAATATATATATATATATATGTATCATATATTATTCTAAATTTATTAGTGTTGCCAAGTGAGCTGTTTTTGATTATATTTTGCAGTATGATCTTGAAGATAATGTTTCCATAGCTTAAGCTAGCTCCATAAGCTATCATGCCGCAACAAATTATATCGCTATGTCTTATCATTTGGGCTGTGCGTTGATAGCAGTCAGTCAGTCGAGTCGGAAAATCGTTTTCTTATTATATTCATTTATCTGTATTCTCTCTGAAAGTATACAAACTTCAACCTAACTTAAGCATGTTTTCCATTTTCAGTTTGTTGCTGGCTTTTTTGGCCATGCGAATTATGAAAATGTGGGCTTGGTGCTTGCAACAACAACAACAACAACAACAACGCAGCCGACGACGACAACGCCAGCAATATTGTCATCGTCCAGAGTCGAGACCCAAAAGCCTGTAAGCTGAGAGACCAAATATACTAGTTGCAGTTAGGCAGACTTTATAGGCGCTGCTGGCATGCGATGCATCTGGGATGAGGCTGCTTTCTAAATGCGTAGCATGAGAGCTTTTGGGTGTGTGTGTGTGTGTGTGTGTGTGTGTGTGTGTGTTGACCTTTAGCACAGAAAGCTAATGCGAAAATCTTAGCACAAATCTGCGCAGATTTATCTGCAGCTCAAACAAGCGTTGAAATTCAAGCTGAAGAAAACATTTCCAGCAAAAAGAAAAACTTAACCAGAAATGTGAACAAAAAGTAGAATAAAGTGGGAAAAAGGCATAAAAATCGTTTTATATATCAAATTCATGCACAATTTCATGCCCCTTTCGGAGGCAATTCACGCTGCAGCGTTTAAAGTTGAGCTGACGCCAAAAAGATTGACCTCAAAAGGAGTTGTAGGCATGGGTATGGGAGAGAGAAGAGTATGAAAAGCATAATGATGACAGCTACCGATATGTGTATGTGCAACAGGGCCTCGCGCGCCCCACGCTCATAAATTATAGAGCCATAAGGCACAAAGCAACAAGATCGAGAACACCGACCGAAACGAAGGGGGAGGGAGAACAGCGGGTTGAGAACGCGAAATTCTTAGCATGCCACATACTACATAATTTGTTGGTAGCTGTTGTTGCTGTTGTTGTTGCCACACGAAAAAGAAATCACAATCTCATTATGGCATACACCTTTTGGCCAAAAACTGGTAACAGCACACATACAAACGGACATATATATATATGTGGCAAACCCATAATTATAAAGAGCCCTTAAGTACTTGTTAACAAGTTCGATATCGGAGCGATTTACATGCTCGCAGACCGAAAAGAAAGTGCAAAGCATTCAGTGAACTTAGTCCAGACAGCGAGTCAGTGAACCAAAGCAGGCAACGGCATATTTTGTCTGATCTGTTGTAACCGATAAACCCCAAGGGAATTGCATACGCACCGTGGTCAAGAACTAGTTTCCCCAAGAACTTGTCGAAAAAAACTCAAGTCATCAATATTTTACCAATTTATAAAGAATTGAAGAGTTCAAAATGTTCTGGCCAAGTTTTTGCTGACTTTTCATCATTGTTCTTGAGCAGTGTGCAACTTGGAATTGCATACGCACAGTGGTCAAGAACTAGTGATTACAATTTCCTCAAGAACTTGTCGAAAAAAACTCAAAAGTTATCCATATTTTACCAATTTATAAGGAATTGAAGAGTTCAAAATGTTCTGAACAAGTTTTTGCTTACTTTTCATCATTGTTCTTGAGCAGTGTGCAACTTGGAATTGCATACGCACAGTGGTCAAGAACTAGTGATTACAATTTCCTCAAGAACTTGTCGAAAAAAACTCAAAAGTTATCAATATTTTACCAATTTATAAGTAATTGAAGAGTTCAAAATGTTCTGAACAAGTTTTTGCTTACTTTTCATCATTGTTCTTGAGCAGTGTGCAACTTGGAATTGCATACGCACAGTGGTCAAGAACTAGTGATTACAATTTCCTTCACAACTTGTCGAAAAAACTCAAAAGTTATCAATATTTTACCAATTTATAAAGAATTGAAGAGTTCAAAATGTTCTGGCCAAGTTTTTGCTTACTTTTCATCATTGTTCTTGAGCAGTATGCAACAGTGGAATTGCATACGCACAGTGGTCAAGAACTAGTTTCCCCAAGAACTTGTCGAAAAAACTCAAAAGTTATCAATATTTTACCAATTTATACGAAATTGAAGAGTTCAAAATGTTCTGAACAAGTTTTTGCTTACTTTTCATCATTGTTCTGGAGCAGTGTGCAACTTGGAGGCATTTTTGGCAGGTAAGCCGCAACAAATTGAATGGTTATGCTTTATGACTTATGGAAACCGGCAGCTGATTTGCTCGCCGCGATTTGCCCGTTTAAATCGTTTGCCATAAAAAAAACGAATGCAGCACTAATTAAAGGCAGCAATAAGATAAGCTACGTCAGACCCGTTAAGTCGTGGGCCTCCAGACCAGGCCAGACCAGACAGTCGGGGCCATTAGTCGTTCGTATGGCAATGCTGTGGCTAACCATTAGCAATTAATTAAAAAATTAGAATACATTATGGATATACTGATATCGGGTGCATCAGATGATGTCTTATCGGTTGGTCGCATCGCCAGTGACAGACCAAAAATAAAATAAAAAAAAACCAAAAACGAATTAAATAAATTGAAAAATCGATTCGAATTTGAATGAAAATTTGTTAGCTCTTGTCTGTTTATGTGGAAAAACAAATTCGAATCTATTCGTATTACACAATTTGAGACTGAGATGAAGCTGCTGCAGCAGAGTTCTGAGCTGCATATTTACGAGTTATTTATGCATATTTAAAACCAAAAATTCTTCACAAAAAACTCTAGATAACAGTAGCTCTGAACCGTTCCCAACCCTCAACTGCATTTACCTGGCTACAAAGATACTTTTTGTTTCTCTCGCTGAAAGATGCTTGACCTGATAACGATTTGTATGCTTGTTTTGATTTTTATGACGCCACAAAAAGGTTGCTTCTGGCTTCAATCCAAACATCGAACTTGAAACTTGAAACTGGGTATGGGGCATTTCCTCTCTCAATGCGCTATAAAACCATCCCATTTGTAATCTATTGAAAAGAGAAACGACCATAAAAAGTTTAACATCAAATTTGCAAATATGCATAGCAATTATGTTTGTTTCATATTTTTTTTATGGACTTGTAAGTCAGAGCGCAGAAAAGAAGGGAAATTATGACGAGAGTGCATTGAGCAGGAAGGATGCAAAAGAAGTTTTTTATAGCTCAGCTTTACAGTTAAAAGATTGGCTTTTGCTTAAGTGCGAAATTAAAGTTAATATAATTTTTTTTCTTCTTTTTCTTTTGCAGATTATCATATCGCGGCCATATAACATGTCACTAACAAGCTAAGTAGATTTTTTACGAGCTAAAGAAATACTCTATTAAAGAACACATTTGAAAACACTTTGAGGTTTAATGATTCGAAATAAAGTATAAAAATTGCATTAAGCAATGATTTTGCTTCCGCATTCACAATTCAATTCACGTTGATCAACTATTCAATTGATCTTGTTCCTTCGCGAGCTTATCGTTGTTGCAACAAGTTGCGCCCACAGTTGGCTTTTGTCTTTAATACCTAAATAGTTGCCTGATTTATGAATATTACCATAACAGACGCCGCCACCAAGCGAGCCATGCGAATAATCCATTTGAATGTGCGATCCGGCAACCATTACTCATAAACAAAATCAATTAGTGCAACCCACCCAAAACCCAGAAACAGAGCAGAACCAAACCCAAACGAACCAAACCGAACCGAACAGAGTCATCGTCGTCAAGTCGCTACAAGTTGATGAATTGGTTTTAAATCAATGATAATGCCAATGAGAGACACAGAATATGACTAGTCTTGAGTAGAAGTTTGGTCTTTGGCTGAATTCAAAACTTGTGTTATAAATTCAAACCACGCAAAAAAAAGAAAAACCGAGCGAATTCATTGAGAGGAACCACACAGCCTGGCCTGGAGTTGCATGTGGGTTGCGAATAACACCACCACCACCACCACCACCAACATTGAAGCAGACACGAGTTGCTTGTTGTTATCTGGGAAAAAAAAACTGGCAACATGTTGCTGCCCTCTCTCTTCCCCCCGAACACGAAACAAAAATATCAATTATGAGCCAGTAAAGAGAAGGACGCCAACAAGGAGAACTACGAGAACTGAGCAACTCGTATCATATTTGTTGGACAAGGCAATGAGAGAGAGGGAGGTATGCAACGTTGCAACAGTTGCTGCTGCTGCTGCTGCCGCTACACATGTTGCTACCGTGTTATGTTGCTGTTGAGCGCCTTTGTAGCTTCGAGTATGACATTTGTTTTAGTCGTCTTATCTGTGCTGTGTGGCAAGCATTTGCAGCCAAACCCCAGTCAACTAACTGGGCGCTGCACATTTTCATTCAACTGCCTCACCCTCCGCCCCCCCCTTTCGATGATTATGCGCTAAATTCCTGTAGATGCTCATTTATTATGTGCTTTTTCATTGGGAACATCGAGACATCGCTGTCGTTGCTGTCTGGGCATATAATTTGCTAGCTTAGCAAATGTAATTGATGCATTGAGGTTATGACATAGTTTCCGATATGATGTGCATTGGCTTTCCATCTGCCTCAAACCGTCTCTGCCACTTGCCAAGCAATTGTTTGAGAAGCGCAAACATGGCTCAATCATTGTCCCTCCCCCCTCCACCCCACTATAAACCGTTAAGTTACTTGCAACACATAATAATCATTTGTAGACCTTAGACAAAGACAATGCACTAAGCAATTACAATTTGTACTACTTTATAGTTGTTTTAGCTTATTTGTTTGATTGTGTTTCGACTCTTTTCAACTTCTTTGCTTCCCAAGTGAAGTTTTTCTCATTATTCTTTGAGAATACAAAGCGCTTAAACAACCGCTGTGATTATGTAACATTCAGTTAAAAATTAAAGAGGCTGTACACTGTACCCTTTTTTTTATTATTATTGGACGTAGATGTACTAACGGACAGTACATTCAAGTGGCCCAACGATACCAAGCACCGGCTTGTTAACGCGCGGACCCAAGCACAAAGCGACCCACCTCCCGCCCATCCGACCGAAGATCGCGAACATATAGACAAGTGACACAAGACTAGTTTTTGAAGAGAGCAAGTAGAAGTGGCACTACGTATTAAGTGGGAAAGATCGTTATATAAAGCACATAAGATCCGAAAGGGGTTATGGATAGCATAATTAGAATAACAAGTTTGAAGAGATATAGGTAAGAAATTTCTAGTATTTGTGATCGGAACTGCAAAGCTAATTTGGGTTATCAATTCAGATGAATCAATTTCCCCATTAATTAGTTTATGGAAAAAAGTTATTCCCAGCATTGTTCTACGATCAGAAAGAGAAGGAAGATTTATTAGTAAAAGTCTACTATGGTAGGAAGGTAAGTTAAGGTTATTGTCCCAATTAAGACCCCGAAGTGCAAAGAGTAGGAATTGTTTTTGCACTGATTCTATTCTATCCTGATGAATCCTGTATTTGGGATACCATATACAAGATCCATATTCGAGGATAGGTCGTACAAGAGACATATACAGAGTTTTAGTAATATAGGGGTCGTCGAATTCCTTCGACCAGCGCTTTATGAAACCCAAGGCACTTGACGCTCGATTTGTTATTGAAGATATATGCTTGTCAAACTTAAGCTTTGGGTCCATTAAGACACCCAAATCTTCAACCCATCCAATCCGATCAAGTGGTTGGTTATCCAGAATATATGTATTAAAAAAGGGCATTCGTCTATAAAAAGACATAACTTTACATTTACTGCAATTGAGATGCAATAAATTTACTCTGCACCAAGTTTGAAAGTTGTCTAAGTCGTTTTGCAGATTTTGACCAGACAGAAGAGTTGCAGCCGACATGCATAATTTTACATCATCGGCATACATCAGCACCCGAGAGTGATTTATTACGGACGGAAGGTCGTTTATGAATAGAGTAAATAATAACGGTCCAAGGTGACTTCCTTGTGGAACACCAGAAGTGACCTGAACCGCTTTGGAAACTGAGTCATTAAAAAAGACTCTCTGAGTTCGAAAAGTTAAATAATCTTTAATCCAAAGAATAAGATTATTAGGAAAGCCCATAAGTTTAAGTTTATAAATTAAGAGGAAGTGATTTACAGAGTCGAAAGCCTTACTGAAATCAGTGTAAATAACATCAGTTTGCATTTTACCCCATACTTCAAGCGTACAGTCAGTGCTTGCAAGTATGTGTGAGTGTGTGTATGTATACGCGTATAGTGCATACTTTCCTAACTTTAATACTCCATATCTCCAGTGCTTCTCAACCGATTTCAATAAAATGTTCACAGATTATCAATATTTCGTCTAATCTTTCAAACTGCACCATAAAGATTTCTGAATTCAAGATTTTGTTGTTATCGATCACATGTGTATATCGGAAAGGGGAAGAGTTATCGAAAATTTAAAACAAACTTGTACTGCCCAGGGATTAGGCGAGCCTATGTACCAAATCTGGAGTCTCTAGCTCTAATAGTCGCTGAGAACATGGCTATATCGACTCCACTGTTGATGCTGATCAAGAACATATATACTTTATGGGGTCGGAGATGCTTCCTTCTGCCTGTTACATACTTTTGCACAAAACCATTATACCCTTTTTACCCATTTTCAATGGGTTCAGGGTATAAAAAGTATTCTCAAGCGTTGATATATGCTTCTGTACTTGGATTTCATAAACCTTTTTGTCGCCAATTCAAACAGTTGCAACATGTTGTTCGTTAAAGACCTGCCTCAGCCCATTGCTGTGTGTGTGTGTG
>JAWNNV010000269.1:0-30180 GCA_035044485.1 Scaptomyza reducta | reverse complement strand
GGCGAAGTGTTCGTCTTTTAGCAAGAGAAGCGGCAACTAACGCTAATAGAAATTTAACTCAAAGAGTTAGCCAGTACAGGCGCAATCCCCAAAATAGGTTAGCCGAAAATAGTCGCAACGCGAGCCAGAACAGAGAACAACGTGCGAATACCTTTCCAGATGATAGGGAACGTCTTGCGACAGACAATAATTTAGACGCTTCAATAGTCGCATTCAATAGAATTGTAAAGCAGGGTCCTGATCAGGTTTGCATTTGTTGCAAAGGTTTGTGGTTTCCACATCAAGTGGACAAAATATCTCGGGAAGTTGTAGAAGGTAAATGCACTGAAGCAGACAGTAGAGATATTTTAAGTCTTTCTACACACTTCCCTTCCTGCAATAATAGGTTTATTTTTTGCAAGACATGCAGCAGGAGCATAAAGTTAGGCAAGAAACCAAAGGCTTCAATAACGAATGGCTTAGATTTTCCGGATCTTCCCGATTGTTTAAAAGGCTTAACGCCTCTCGAGGAACGGCTAATTTCCCCACGCCTCCTTTTATGATTATTAAGTCCTTAGGATATGGCCGTCAAAACGCCATTAAGGGAACAGTGGTCAATGTCCCAATTCCCGTAGCCAATGTTGTAACGTCACTTCCACGGGCGTTCAATGAAGCCGAGGTTGTTCAGATACACCTCAAGCGTAGGATGGAATATAGCCATGATTTCATGGCCGAATCCATTAGGCCTTCGAAAATTGCTGATGCAATCAAATTTTTAGTCAACACTGACCTATATAAAAAACACCAGATTGTTATTAATGAATCGTGGTTCTCAGCTTTTTCGTTTGACACAGTTCCCTTTATTGCATCAGCAGAAGATAGGGACTTAGTTTCCGAACTAATAGAAAGATCTGCTCAAACCTCCACAAACGAGCAAAATACTGTAGAAGAACAATGTTTGAATCCCGGAGATCAGCAAACGTTATTAGAAAACGTCCCTACTGAAAATGTAGCGGTGCAGAGAATAGTAATGGCACCTGGAGAAGGCCAGCGTCCATTAGATATGATTGCAGATTGCGACTCCGAGGAACTGTCCTTCCCAACAATATTCGCTGGCATTAAAAGAAAATGCACAGAAAGTTTTACAACCATAGTTAGGTCCGAGCTTAGGAATTTTGATAGAAGAGGTTGTAGAACTGATAAATTATTTCTTAACTATAAAAAGTTAGAGATGATTAATATAAGGAACAATACGTCCATTTGCTTACGCAAGCACAGCGCCACTCAAGGCATTTCCGCAGCAAATGCCCTCAATGAACAACATATAGAAAATTTAATTCGCCACGATGATGGCTATAGAGTTTTGAAAGGTGTTCGTACCTCGCCCGCTCACTGGGAATCGGAGAAAAAAAAAGTTATGGCTATGATTAGGCAGTTTGGTCTTCCGACATTTTTTATAACGTTCTCAGCAGCTGAAACTAGGTGGACGGAGCTTTTGGTTTTGCTTTCAAAAAACGTTGACAAAGTAGAAATTAGTGAAGAATTAGCCTCAAATTTAAATTTCAATGACAAGGCCCGTCTCATAAAAGCTGATCCAGTAACTTGCGCTAGGTATTTTGATTATCGATTTAGGCAGCTTCTAAAACTTATGAAGAAGGAGGGCGGTGTATTCGGTAGTTATAGGGTCATTAAATATTATTGGCGAGTCGAGTTTCAGCAAAGAGGCTCACCACATATCCATGGCATGTTTTGGCTGAAAGATGCCCCTAAGCTTGACATCAATGAAGAATCAAGCATTCCCCCAGTAAAGGCATTTATTGATCAGTTCATCACAACAGATACAAATAAGCCGGATGTTGCTCCATTTTTAGAGTACCAGATACACAATCATGGGCACTCATGTAGGCGCGAAGTTAGGAGAAACCAAATTTGTAGATTTGGTATTCCATACCCACCCATGCCCCAAACAGAGATTCTTTTTCCGTTAGAAGACGATGCTGAAAATATAGAAGCGCATCGCAAAAATTTTGAAAAAATTCAGATTTTATTAGAACTTCCGTTCGACCGCGAAAGTAGAGAGCGCTTTAGTGATTTCAATAACTTTTTGTCCTACGACCAACTTAACCTCAGTTATGACTGCTATATAAAAGCACTTAGGTCGAGTATTAAGAAGCAAAAAATATTTTTAAAGCGAACGTTTGCGGCTATTAGGCTTAACGCTTACAATACTCATCTTCTTCAACTGCAGCGAGCCAACATTGATATTCAGTTCATTTTAGATCCCTATGCTTGCTGCAGTTATGTCGTTAATTATATTAACAAGTCTCAGAGAGGTATCTCAAAATTAATGCGTGATGCAGTAACTGAGATTAGTAGGGGCAATGTAACAATCAAGCAAAAGTTACAGCACATTGGTCACAAATTCATTTAAAGTACGGAAATATCTGCCCAAGAAGCAGTTTACTGTTGTTTGGGTATGCGTCTGTCCGAAAGCAGTAATGCTGAAGTATATATTAATACTTCATTGCCAGAGCAACGGGTTAGAATCCTTAAGTCTAGGGCCCAGTTACAAAATTTACCTTTCAACTCAACAGATATATTTGAACTAGGACTTATAGATCACTATGTCCAGCGACCCGTCGCCTTAGAAAATGTATGCCTAGCTGATTTTGCTGCTTCTTATAGTTATAGCAAAAAGCAAATTGTTGCTCGCCAAAATTAATTAATTAATTAAATTAATGATGAAAATGATATCGAAACACCCCGCACTTCTGAAGCATTAGTTTTCGCTCTTCGCGATCGTAGTGGTTTTATTAGAAAGAGGCTAAGTCCGTGTATAATCCGTTACAGAAGATTCAATATACACACTGATAGGACCAATTATTTCCGGGAGCTGGTTATGCTATATGCGCCGTGGAGGGATGAAAATTCAGAGCTGGTTAATCGAGATTGCGAATTGTTTTGTAGCGAAAATCGGCAAATGGTTGAAAATAATCGTAGAAAATATAATAGCTTGGACGATGACGAACTTCACGACGCACTTACTAGTGCTGTGCGGGATGAAGATGAAGATATTGTAGATAACCCAGACGTAGTAGATAATAATTTTAGAGTATTGGGATTGCCAGAAATAAATCCTCAATTAAATGTTTTAAATGTTGATGGTATTAATATAAATGAAAATGTAGGAGATAATAATGTCAGATTGATTAAGCTACCAGCTTTATTTTCAGCTGAGAGCTTATCAGATATTGTTAGGTCCCTTAATTTAAAGCAGAAGCAATATTTAACACACGTTTTGCACAATGCCAACAAAAAATCTGTGTACCATGAATTTGTTGGAGGTGGTGCTGGCGTCGGAAAGAGCCGACTTATATTATCAATTTACCAGTCCTTGTCCGTTTTGTACAATAAAAAGCCAGGAACAGATCCAACTTCTGTTAAAATACTTTTATGTGCACCCACAAGAAAAGCAGCTTTCGGAATCAGTGGCTCAACACTGCATTCCATGTTTTCTTTGCCAGTTAACCAATCTGGTTCAGATTTGAGGGCCTTAAGCCATGATTCAGTTAATACATTGCATTCAAGGTTGATTGACCTAAAACTTATTATAATAGATCAAATATCTATGGTTGGTTCTAAAATGTTTTCCCAATTGGACTCCCGTCTTAAACAAATTTTTAAAAATTCTTCTCCATTTGGTGGTATGTCTGTCATAGTTTTCGGTGATCTACGACAGTTATCACCAGTAGGTGATCGTTGGATCTTTGAATCCAACTCAAATGATCCCTACAGTGCCATATTTGATTCAACTCTGTGGGACCTTTTTAAGTATTTTGAACTCACTGAAATAATGCGACAAAGGGAGGACCATCTTTTTGCATCTGCTTTAAATAATATGGCATCGGGTCTTATGACAGCCGATGACATTAGTCTTATTCGATCCCGCATTTGTCAGCCATCGGAGGTGCCCGATGATGCAATTCATCTTTTCAATACAAATGCGGCAACAGATTCATTTAATATTACTTAATTAAATTCTATTCCCACTGACCAATATTTTTCTACCGCTGAAGATCATATTAAAGCAACTCATTTAAATACCGCACATAGGGTTAGAATTTTAGAATACGTCCGTGGCTTTAAATCTTCCGAGACACAGGGGCTGTGTATGTCACTTCTTTTAAAAACCACTGCCAAATATATGATTACAGTCAATATAGATACAGGGGATGGGTTAGTTAACGGGGCAACAGGCATTTTAATGCAAATAGACTTCGATGAATCCAGAAATTCACCTTCTCCAACTACTTTATGGATGAAATTTTTAGAGGAAAGTGTAGGAGTACTTGCTCGCTCAAAGTTTGCACATCGCACAGAACCTTCTTGGACCCCGATTCATAAAATAGTTAAAAGTTTTCAATATAAAAGAAACGAGCAAGTTAATATTGACCGTAAGCAGTTTCCTGTTGTACCAGCAGAAGGTATAACTATACACAAAAGTCAAGGAGCTACGTATAGCAAAGTGGTGGTTCACACTTGCCCTCGAATGCAGCGTGCTGCAATATACGTAGCTTGTAGTAGGGCAACTTCAGCATCGGGTTTATTCATTGTTGGAGACTTTGCACCTCCCAGACCTCCCAAAAATGACGACAAGGTTCAAAACCAGTTGCAACTATTGCGGACAGAAAAAATCCTTCGATCACATTTCGATCATTTAATTAACAGTTCCGCCTTGGATATTTTATTCCATAATACAGAAAGCCTTCATTGCCACATTGAAGATGTAAGGGCAGATAAATTAATGATACAGTCGTCCGTTCTATGTTTTGTTGAAGCTTCATCGTACACAGGCGAAAATATTGATCTTCCAGGGTTTACTATTGTTGTCCGTATGGATTGTGAGGTAGTGCCTCATGCAGTGCGACCTAAGAGGGGAATCGTCATTTACGTTAGGAATGAACTAATTGGCAATGTTTCACTTTGTTTTAGCGGTAGAAAAAGATCCGGATCAGTCGTTTTCGAATATTGTGTTTTCCAATATAAATATATTAGCTTTATTGTTGTTTATAAAAGTCCATCCTATCCGCTGTCAACATTTAAAACAGAATTTGAGGATATATTTCAGCAGTATTCGTTCTTGAATAATAATTGTATAATATTGGGTGATTTTAATTTGTGTTTAACTAAATTCGATAGATGTGGCCCAATTTATAACGAACTTCTCAGAAAAGGATTTCGGTGCTTGTTAGATCTGAAAACGTCCACTACCAATTGTGACTCTCACATTGATTGGGCCTTTTCAAATATGCCAATTGGGGAAATAAGCGCCAGGACCTTTGAGACAGTTTACAGTTACCACAATGGGATTTCTCTTAGTGTTCAAGATAACGAAAATTAGCTATTTAGTTTTGTACATATTTACTTAGATTAGTGTTAATGCATGTATATATGTAAATAAAATAATTTTAAATTTATGTTCACAATAAGAATTATAAACATTATTAATTTAAGCGAACTAAAAATAATAAAAAAACAAATAAAATATATATATAGATAACAAGAAAAAACTGTGTCTTATATTGATCTAATACATTAAAGATAACTGGGTTCAGGGTATCTTCTAGTCGGGCCCTCCCGACTAGAGCCTCCTTACTTGTTTTGGCTTGTCATACTCGAAGTGCAGAATAAATGCAGATAAGAATATTTATTTGATTTAGCTTACTTTTGACGAAAAATATACAAGACAGACTGTGCAAGAATTATTAATTAATTGCTAAAACTAAGATCGAAACAATCGCAGTTTAACATTGCAATGTTTTCAAAACTAGGGAAAAGTTAACAAGTAAGAAGGCTCTAGTCGAGAAATCCCGACTAGACTATACCCTTAACCCTATACTTTACGCATACAGTCAGTGCTTGCAAGTATGTGCGAGTGTGTGTATGTATACGCGTATAATGCATACCTTCTTAAATTCAATACTCCATATCTCCAGTGTTTCTCAACCGATTTCAATCAAATTTTCACAGTTTGTCTTTATTTAATCTAATCTTTCAAACTGCATCAAAACTTTTTCCAAATTGAAGATTTTGTTGTTATCGATCACATGTGTATATCGGAAACGGGAAGAGTTATCGAAAATTTAAAACAAACTTGTACTGCCTAGGGATTAGGCGAGCTTATCTACCAAATCTGGAGTCTCTAGCTCTTATAGTCTCTGAGATCGACGCGTTCATACATACGGACGGACGGACGGACGGACGGACGGACAGACGGACATGGCTTTATCGACTCGGCTTTTGATGCTGATCAAGAATATATATACTTTATGGGGTCGGAGATGCTTCCTTCTGCCTGTTACATACTTTTGCACAAATCCATTATACCCTTAAGGGTATAAAAATAGAGTTTTATTCTGCTCCTCTATTATGAATTTGGTTTTTGTGTATGGGTTCTAGTACCGCCAAATGACCTTTGAAGTCGCCACTTGAATGATAGCCTAATGTATCCGTGGGAAAGTGCGCATAACCCATGTCTGTCCGTCTGTCCGTCCGTCCGTCCGTCCGTCCGTATGTATGAACGCGTCGATCTCAGAGACTAAAAAAGCTAGAGACTCCAGATTTGGTACATAAGCTCGCCTAATCCCTAGGCAGTACAAGTTTGTTTTAAATTTTCGATAACTCTTCCCGTTTCCGATATACACATGTGATCGATAACAACAAAATCTTGAATTTGGAAAACTTTTTGATGCAGTTTGAAAGATTTGACTAAATATTGACAATCTATGAAATCGGTTGAGAAACACTGGAGATATGGAGAATTGAAGTTTAGAAAGTATGCACTAAACGCGTATACATACACACACTCACACATACTTGCAAGCACTGACTGTATGCGTAAATTATAGGGTTAAGGGTATAGTCTAGTCGGGATTTCTCGACTAGAGCCTTCTTACTTGTTTTATGAGTAATTTTTATGAGTAATTTAATTTAAAATCTTCTGCGACAGGATCTTTTTCCACCCAACCATTGCAATACGCAATCAAAATTAGGTAAACAGTTCCATATGTGGGGGCTGGAATCTTTAGGACAAGACTGTAGTTGTTCATTCCCACATAAATGCATACGTAAAACACTGTAAGGCAAAAAAATCTTCTTTAAAGCGGATAAGCAGCTTTAAACCACAAGACTCGGTCACAGTGTCTTCGAAGCTTGTATTTGACTCCATCGCACTCATTAATGAACTCGGCACCAAAAACGACCTTCGACTTACAAATGTCTTATGAACTAGCTAAACAAGGCTTTTCACTTTACTGAAGGCCACAAAAGGGAATAAGTCACGAATAAGGCACTGGATCAACAGTCAAGATAAAAAAGCAAGCCAAAACTTCTGGCTTCTGGGCCTTAATATAAATTACATTCGTAGTCTTACAGACCACCTCACCTGAATAAGTTGCATCTTTCTGATACCGACACATGCAGATTCTTTGAAAAGGAACAAGAAACATCTTTTCACATCCTGTGTGGGTGTTGTGCGCTCTGTAAGAAACGTCAATAAGAAACCACAGACCTGGAAAACTGTTCACCTTGATTAAAGCCTAAGCTTACAAAGGTCTCTATAACACTAATCAAAGTCGTCAGAAAATATCCACTACAGGCGACGTGCAGAAAGACTTAAATAAGCAACAAAAAATTCTGCCGCTGATGTTGCCTTCTCACGGTCTCTCTACTTTTTCCCTAAGCCCTACACACGAACTTTTTTCTTTTCCATTATTTTATGCATTTATTTTTCACAACAAATTTAATGACTCTAGCTCAAAAATTGTTGCAAAATGTGAGTGCTGGGAACGGCAGGTGTGGGTGTGGCATCCAATTTCATTAATTCAGATCTTTGAAGGAAGTCACTACCTTCGGTGTTAGAGTTTAGCCAACTAGCTACCATTAAGGCAATATGTATGACTTCTAGTCACAAATCGAAAAGATAATTTCCAGATTGTCTAATGAGATAAGCGAGTCAAAACTGATTGCCACGTACGACCCGTAACCTAATCACATCCATACTTTCAAAAGTTTTTACCCAATTATGTCCAAAGTCAAGTTGGATGTTCAATTCAAATAGAAATGGGCATGGGCCGTGACGTGTCGTGCCTGAAAAAAAAAAAAATTGGCGTGTTGGACGGTGTCCTGCCTCTCACAAAAAACTGCCGTGCTGGGCAAATGTCACAACCCATGGTAAGCATGGTATGAGGGAGAGGCACGGTAGCAGCGAAGCGCTACTGTTTATAACTCCTAATCATTTAAATAGTGTGGTATGCATAAGTTTATCGATAGTGTAAAGAATGGCCGAATTGCGAATTCAACATATATACACATATACATTTTATGCAATTTTCTTTATCGCCTATAGGATTGTATTCAGATCTAGCCCCTAAACCGAACATTTGGTCACAGTGGCAGTAACTAGTTCTCACTCAATTACTTTGATTTCAATGTTAAAAATATGTTCCATGTAAACATGGGGATGTCCTAAGAGGGCAGTCACTTCGCTCAGAATTACCTTGCAACTAGATCAAAAAAAGATATATAACAGTCAAAGTTCGAAATAGTTGCAAAACTCACTTCTTGGAGTAAAAAACCAGTATTGCAATTAGTTCCTATTTTAACTCTTATAAAAATAAATTAATTAACAAATTCTCATGCCCCAGTCTCTAATACAAACGAGATGCCAGATGAAACCATGGATGTTGTGTCAAATCAAAAGCCAATTTCACGGTGGAAACATTTAAATTCAATTACACTCGGAATATCTCGTCATTTAAAATCAGTGTTTCGAACCAAGATTTTAGATTTAGTAAAGAATTTTGAATTTTTTTAATGAATATACTGCCAGAAAGAAATATCGGCCTCCGATTGTATCTCCCCTCCAGTGGTTAGTTCTAAAACTCTTCCAGTTTCTGATAGTTCAAAAAACTAACAACTTCCTTCTTACTTGGCTATCAAATTGTAAGAAGTCTTTTTCGTAAGCCCAATAGTTTATACCTTAAAAGCCTTTCTTCTCACTTTCATGTCAGTGCCTTTACTGAAACATAGTTAAGGCAAGACATTCTTAATTCAGAAATTCCTACCCACAGATACTGTATCTATAGAAAAGGTCGTACTCTACGTCGTGGCGGTGGAGTTGCTCATTTCTCTGCTATACTTTTTGTTTCTACCATGCATTCTGATCGCGATTTTCTTGTAGTTCTTGTAGATTTCAATATTTCAATATTGCTCAAGCTACTTGGATTTCTTGTCCCGCCTCTGGCGCCCTAACCAACCCGGCTCAGAATGAATTTTTGATGAACTTACTTGTGTCAAATCAATGATAAACTATTTTAATAAAATGCTTGATCTGACTTTTGTTTTGGATCCGTCCTCCTCATCTGTTACCCGATCACAACCTATATCTTATCCAAAAGATTTATACAACCCAAAGTTGGAGGTACCCTACCGGGCGCAATGCTCCAGTAGAAAACCGAGGTCGTTAATTTTAGAAAACCGATTTTGCAAAACTTACTCGGCTTTTTCCCCTGAATGACTGGTCTCCCCTCTTCGGATCTGGCAACTTGGACGTGGCCATCAGTATTTTTTATAACACTTTAAATACATTATTAGATATGTGTGTCTATGGTGAAACAAACCTGTGTGGTTAACCAGAGAGTTCACAATTAGCTCTCCGTTAGCTTATTCTGTATACTTGATTCCAGTTTCTCAGTCCTCAATAGCCAGTGTTATATCAATTACATGGCTAGGTGTAGATTACAGGTTCAGCACGATCCTAAACGTTATTTTGAACGTTTTGAAACGTTTCTGTGATCTTCAGGTTATTAAGCCCATATTTGCTCCAGGACCTGATGGAGTACCAAGCTGTGTGCTTAGGTACTGCTCTCAGGGTCTTTCAAAGCCTCTGCATAAATTGTTTAGTTATGAGTCTTTTCCAAAAATTTGGAAAGAATCATATATTATTCCTGTGCAGAAAAAAGGAAACAAATCTAATGATCAAAATTATAGGAATATCTTCAAGTTGCTTGCTATTTATAAGATTTTTGAGAAATTAATAACCTCTCATCTTCAACGTCTTTGCAAATCTATGATTTCAGCAAGCCAGCATGGATTCATGAAATTATTATTATTATTGATGTATGCTAGACAACTTTCAAACTTGGTGTAGAGTAAATTTATTGAAACTTAATTGCAAGTAAATGCAAAGTAATGTCTTCTTATAGACCAATGCCATTTTTTAATATCTATATTCTGGATAACAAACGACTTGATCCGATTGAATGAATTGAGGATTTGGGTGTACTAATGCACCCAAAGCTTAAGTTTACCAAGCATATCTCTCCAGGATTCATCAGGATATAATAGAATAGGTGCTTTGGTGACTTCGGGATCTTAACTGGGATAATAATATTAACTTACCTTCTTATCATAGTAGACTTTTACTGATAAACCTTCCCTCTCTTTCTGATCGTAGAACAATGATTGCCTCTGAATTAATAAACCAAATTATCTTTGCAGTTCCGATCAGAAATACTAGACATTTTTTACCTATATCTCTTCAAACTTGTTATTCTAACTATGCTATCCATAACCCTTTTCGGATCTTATGTGATTTCCTACATAGTACATAGTGTCAGTCCTACTTGCTCTCATTTTTATCATCTGTCTACATGTTCGCGATCTTCGTAACCGTACGCAATGTACGCAACCCGCCCCTCAGTTGGTCGGTCGAGAGGTGGGTCGCTTTATGCTTAGGTCCGCGGGTTAACAAGCCGGTGCTTGGTATTGTTGCGCCACTTGAATGTACTGTCCGTTAGTACATCTACGTTCAATATAATTGAAACAAAATTAATTAGTTCTGTACTATGTGTTCTAAGCTGAAAAGTAAAAAGAAATCACATTATTGTTAATATCGTTGATTTCGGTGCCATTGTTGTCAGGGATGGGCCCAAACATTTAAGAAATAGTATGAAGCATATCTTTTGTGAATGTCACAAGGTTCATTTACACCAAATTTTTTGACTCTTGCTTAAAAACTGTGGAAGACATAAGACTAAATTTGGTAGCTCCGTCTCAAAGACTGTTGAAAATTCTCTATTAAGACTTGTTATCGATTTTTCAGTCCCCATATTATTATATATATTTTGACATTCTGTGTTACGTAGACGTGGACCAAGATGATTGCAAAGTTTTTGGTCTCTTTCTTTATGGGTGACCTTAGCTGATTAAATGTCTGAAAATTATGGGTTTTATCGATTTGCATTTTGAGCTGTATCGATATATTTTCGATTTTCCCACCCTCTTATGGACACGTTTTCTATCCAATATACTCTTTACCACAAATTATGCAGTTTGTTTAACATTTGTACGTTTAATGAGCCACGACGAGTTTTCGTTGTTCCATTGTCCTTTGGTTTACTTATTATTGTTTTTGGCTTGTCACACTCGAAGTGCAGACAAGAATAACACTATAAAGGGTTGCCCTATTTTTATCAAAAATATTTAAAATCAGTGTTTTATCGTGAAATCTCGACTAGCCTATACCCTGAACCCTATACTTTACAGCCATAGCCACTGCTTGCAAGTATTTGTGAGTGTGTGTGTGTGTAAATTATTAATTTATTACATTCGGGCGTGTAATAGTATTGGTCACTAGAGTAATATGTTACTGCATTAACAAATGCATTTATTGAGTTAACTAAAAGATGAACTTTTATATTATTTATCCGACGGAACGTCTGGCTTTGTTCATGAATTCTTTTAGACTAAATACAAGAGTACTATTAAGATCCTTACGAAACCTAAGACATAAGAAAACACTAAGCCTCGCATGAAGTGCTGAGCCTTGCATTTCCTTATCATAGCGGCCACACAAATATGTCGTGATTGCCGACTATGCACCCGTTCAAGTGGTCGTGGTGACTTGTTTATCACTTCATCCGAACGTTAATGTTTTTTGACTTAAGATCAAGTGCTCATGGTGTCGTGTTCATTACTTCAATCGAACCTTGATGTTTAATGACTTAAGAAATAAGAGCTGCTGAGCTACGCATATCTACTCATAGCGGCTACACAACATTGTTGTATCTGCCAGCTACATAACATCCAGCCAAACATACAATGCTGTGACGTGGTGTCATATTTTATTTAATTTATGAAAATGACATTAGTTAACTTGTACGCGTATAGTGAATACTTTCAATGCTCCATATCACCGGTGTTTCTCAACCGATTTCAAGATGTTGTTGTTATCGATCACATGTGTAAATTATATTAATTTCCTGAGATACTGAGATACTTGCATTGAGAAATGCATTTTATGGTCAGGTCACTGTAGGTGAAGGATCGCATTTCGAGAATGCCGATTATGTTATGTGTTCACTTAGTGTTGCTGAGATACTTGCATTGAGAAATAATAATAGTCTACCTAATAACGCAATAACGTACCTTTGTTGGTCAGCGGATCATGCTGAACCCGCTCGCTCGTTGATTGTGTCGACGTGCGTGCCTTGTACCCGGATTTAGGTACCATTGTTCACGCATATCTCCGCTGAATGATCTTTGATAATAGTGACTTCTTTGAATGGTGGGAAAGATAGTAACTTTCTTACAATCAATATAATTTTTAGAAACTTAATAATGAGGAGTAGGGTGTTCGCGGACTGGAGTACTTTCACGGTCGAAACGAACATAAGGTCCCCTATGTGGGCATTTGTGGGCGTGCTCAATTAAATTCCCCTCAAGTCAGCATGATTTAAAATGTTTGGGCTAACAACGTTAATTTTTGCAAGCGTTATGTCAAGCATTAAATTCTGCAACTCTATCATTACCATTCTAGTCTCAGCCAACAATGTTTCATACAAATAACCGGGGTTGACTTGCGAGTTTCTGGCTACTTTGAGAATTTGATTGACATTGTTAGTTAGTTGGTTGATCCGATTCTAAACCCAAGCTATTTTTACCTATTCATATTTTTACAGTTAATACAACAACAGTAGGTGTTTTAGGTCGACACACATTATTGACACAATTAACTCTTAGCGAGAAAATATCGCTTATTGCCCAATATGTGTTATTTGATTAGCGGTTTTATATTGTCGAAATGAAATAAAATCCAGGAATTAATAAAAAGGAAAGAAAAAAATGATAGTAAGTTGCCTAAGTTCCACCGTATAAAGATAATATTCGGCTTAGGGTATTTTTCGGGTATCGTTCGTTCATTAGGCTTACGAAAATCAATGTCTAAATGGCATGGTTGCTCTTATATTGAACGACGATATGGAACATTTGTGGGTGATTGTAGTTTTGCCGTGAATTGAATGTATTGGGAAAGGAGAGTCAATCGGGCGGACGCCTCTCAGTCCCTTATGCGGTCGGATGACATTTTTAGAAGCTCCCGTATCAATGAAGTACTTTATATCGAGTCCAAAAATTACTTTTGTGAGTAAGAAGTAAATATGTTGAATGGGGTATTTTGTAAACCTGTTAATATTTTTTTCAACTTAAAGAATTTAGCACGCCATCTCCCATAAATGGAGGAGATGACTTTTTTTTTTTGTCCGTTACCAAAGTCGAGAAATCCCGACTAGACTATACCCTATACTTTACGCATACAGTCAGTGCTTGCAAGTATGTATACGCGTAGAGTGCATACTTTCTTAACTTCAATACTCCATATATCCAGTGTTTCTCAACCGATTTCAATAATAATAATAATATTTTCACAGATTGTCATTATTTAGTCTAATCTTTATTCTAAAATACCAAATCTGGAGATTCTAGCTCTTATAGTCTCTGAGATCGACGCGTTCATACATACGGACGGACAGACGGACATCGACATATCGACTCGACTGTTGATGCTGATTAAGAATATATATACTTTATGGGGCGGAGATGCTTCCTTCTGCCTGTTACATACTTTTGCACAAAACCATTATATCCTTTTTACCCATTTTCAATGGGTTCAGGGTATACAAAATCAAACATTTTCACAATGTGTAAACACTTTCTTGACACACTGTACCTACAATTGGTCGTTGGAAAATAATGTGTGATGACACTGCATTAATTAAGCTGGGGGCCACTGTATGTAGATTTAATTTAATTTAATCAGAATATTTTTAAGGGCATCGTATGGTACATTTTAGACAAACGCAGTGAGTGTGGAATACAAACTTGTACATACATACATAATTGCCATTGTAATTATTACAGAGATTGTAAGAATATTGATCACAATAGTATAGAGATTGAATTTAAAATTAAGACTGAAATAAACAAACAGAATGTTTAATATTGCAATGTTTTCAAAACTTGGGAAAATTTAAAAACTGTTGGTGTAGGAAAATGTCAGCAACATATCAAACTTTACATTGAAGTTGAAAAACACCTCATGATAATACTTTTCATTTTCTCTGTGTTAGTCCTTTTGATGTCCTTGAATGTTAACTTACAATTAAATAGAATGCTATTGGGCCAATGCTGCTTGAAACGATCACACATATATTCAACACTGCAATAATGACAGGTCAATATAGTGAATACAGTCCGAAAACCTGGCTTGTATGAGGAATACAAACTTGTACATTTTACATTACGAGCCACGTAAGCGCGGACTTTGGAGTGTCTCACAAAACAAAATGCCAGCTTGGAGCAACGACACCTGCAAAAACAATATATACTCTGTGCGTAGATTGCTGGTCCTTGAGGGGTTTTTTTTTTAATGATTGTTTTTGTCAGACTTGTAACTTCACAAAGTTAATGGATGAGTTTGTATTGAAACTCGAAATAAAATTAACTATATTGTTGTTGTTTTTTCTTTTTTGTCCGGTTGTACCTTCAATTGGCACTTGTTTTGAATGAATGGTCTTTAAATTGTTTGGAGACTGAGAAAATAAATCTTAAAACCATACATATTTACATGTATGTATACGTACTCAAACAAAATGTGTATTCTGCCTATTAACAATCAAGTAAAACTGTACGAAAAGCAGCTTGAGTAGCTCCTACCACTAAAACAAATTGTTATAGCGCGTGTTGCTGTTCTTATCATCAATCTCGTTTTACCAAATAATGCCTGTGCATTCGGTTTAAAAGAGAAAAAAACACACACAAACAAAAGCAATTGGAGAAATAGAGGTAACTGTAGCACGCAAGAAATAAAAACTGCGCGGTTGATTGAAGGAGTGGTCGAATGTGGATCGCCTGTGTTAAAAAAAAACATGGGAAATTGGTAATACAGCAGAATGTGACTTCACTTTGTTGGTGGTTGGCCAAAAACGGCGTCGAGCCAATTGTTAGCTGTTACTATCAACAACAACAGTTGCTGATGACGACAGCAAACAGGACAAAACTACCCCCAAGTTCTCTCTCCGTGTGTTTATCTGTGTACATATGTCGGTAGCAGGTGTATATGTGCGTTCGTAACAGCCCGGTTTGGCTTTAAAGTTATGTGAAGCAGCAAATAAAATTTTAGTTAGTAACATGTCGTTGTCAAGGATACGCCTAAGTTTTATTCTTTTTGTTGTGTATTTAATGCGACATGCAAGTTGTCACTGGCAACCTTTGGCTATGGCTATGGAACTAAAGAACTCAAATACGCTCACTCTTCCACTCTCACTAGTCTGTGTGCATGTTAGTGTGTATATCATTTACTGGCCTAGCGGCTTTTTAGAGGTACACAGGTTTCACATTCGCTATGGCTAAGGTGTCGCCCTTGCAGCCAAACAAGGATAGCAGCTTAGCACATAGCACCTGTCTAGATCTAGAAGAAATATTAACAGTTTCCGGCAGCGCTGCCTGACGCTGCTGACGCTGAAGTTGACAAGAACGTTACATAGCTGTAAATTCAAATTTGAATTTTAGTCAAGTATCAAAGCTCAAAGGATTAACATGTGCTTTGACTCATAGTAACTAGACAGGAGCTTAGTGACCAAGTGTCAAGTGAAAAATTCATTAACATAACAAAAAAAAATCCAAACCTTTCATAATTAATCATATACATTTTACGCCAAAAACAAAAATTATGTGTAAAATGACAACGTAAGGCTACTGCCATTACATCTTGGCACTGGGAGAATTCACAGTGGTTACATAATATTCTGTGGTTCTGCGGGTGCCAATCTGTAATGTGTGGTAAAAAAAAGCCAGAGAACACCAATAAAAAATTATTTAAATTTTAAATTTGCTTTTTAAAAAACTAATTTTGAAATTTGTATCTGATAAATATAAAATATGTTTTTGGTTAACACAATGTGTAATTGTTTATTCAGTTCTTTATTCCGTAACAGTTCCTTTGGCACTGAGCTAGCTGCTTTTATTAAACGATATTAAAAAAAAGTGGTAACAATTCTGTCGAACGTAATCGCAACTGCGGAATACTCAGATACCAATATAAAATTGGGTGGTATAGAGTCAGTAATGCAGAGGCGGCAGAAGTGAGCTTGGCGTTGACATATATGTTTTATTCAGCTTTTTGAAAGACATCGCCATCTAACGCAAAATTTAGTGATTAGCTCAAAAATTATCAAAAATATAGGCGGATTTGAAAGGCGACTGCACAGCTGGGGGCGGAAGAAGTGGGCGTGCCAAATGTTTGATGCAGTTTGGTGACGTCATCACCATAGCTTATACACCTGGCACTAGCATCAAAAGTGTATAAGCCATGTGTTTACGATTTCAAAATGCGGGGGTCTTGCGGTAATAGTGGTGGGCGTATCATCTATATTTTTGATGCAGATTTTTGAAAGGCGTCTGTAGGTAACTTCTCACCAAAATTGGTAGCTGCAAGGATATGGAAATTATATGGTTTTATTGTTTTAGTTAACGATTTAATCTTTCCCTAAGGGGTCAAGAGAAAATTTGCGCACCAGAAAACATTTTCAAGAACAGAACACACGCAGAGTTTTTTTTATACCCATGAAAAGAATTAAAAATTATACAAAACGTAAAGTATAGCAAACTTCAGATTTGGATTTTTGGATACATACAGACAAAATAGTGATAATCGTCAAAATCGGTTGACAAACATTGGAGATTTCGTAGATTAAAGTTTTGTCATCATGCAATGGCGCAGCAGTGCAGGCATGACCTTGTGCATAAGGTCATGGGATCAGGGTATCTCCTATTTGAGCTTTCTCGACTAGAAGCTTCTTTCATGCTTTGATGTTGCTTATGAACTTGCAACTAAAGCTATTGCATAATAAGCACTTGTACGTCTGTTTCCGAAGTAGAACTAGTTTGATATATTTTTTACGATTGTACAACCGGATTATATTAAAGATTTATTGCATTAAGATTCTAAAAATTATCTTCAACAGTCGAGAAATCCCGACTAGACGATACCCTGAACCCTATACTTTACGCGTACAGTCAGTGCTTGCAAGTGTATGTGTGTGTATACGCCCATAGTGCATACTTTCTTACCTTCAATGCTCCATATCCCCGGTGCTTCTCAACCGATTTCAATAAAATCACAGATTGTCATTATTTCGTCTATTGTTTCAAACTGCGTCTGCGTCCAAATTCAAAATTTTATAAATTTCAATTTATTTAGTTTTAGTTATCAATCACATGTGTATATCGGAAACTGGAAGAGTTATCGAAAATTTTAATCAAACTTGAGCTACCCATGGATTAGGTGAGCTTATGGTCCAAATCTGGAGTCTCTAGCTCTTAGTCCCTTAGATAGACGAGTTCATACATACAGACGACAAGCCAGACGGACATGGTCAAGAATATATATACTTTATGAGGTCGGAGAAGCTTTATTCTGCCTTTTACATACCTTTGCAAAAAACCGCGCCACACCAAATCTTGGTCAAGTACTCTCCCTCCAGTTCTGTCTTTATTGAAGTATGGAACACCATTAGCGCTAAACTATTTATTTGGAACTACATTTAGAAATGACTAATTAATGCAGAACAGATTCAGTTTCCTCAAATTCTTTCAAGATTAACTAACATATGTAATTTCGCTTGCGCAAAAATACTTTTTTAGCAGCAGTTCGTGAAACGACTCCAATTCAGAGTCATTTTTAAACTTTACATTTTAAGATATCTATGGAGTCATAATGCAAACTTATTGCATATTTTTAAACTTAAATGTGTTTTTAGATACAAAAAGCAACTTTTCAATACTGTGTTTTTCTAAAATCCAGCATTGCAACTTCGTACAATTTTGAAGGAGTGAAGCGGAATTCGGGTACCGATTACAATTCCATATACTTTTACTGCAACTGTCATGCAGCATTGTTTGGGTTGTCTTTCTTATTTAATTTCAGTTGTTAAACTTTTTATACCCTGAACCCATTGAAAATGGGTAGAAAGGTATGTATGAATGTATCGATCTCAGAGACTATAAGTGCTAGAGACTCCAGATTTGATACATAAGCTCGCCTAATCGCCGCGCACTACAAGTTTTTAGTAAATTTTCGATAACTCTTCCCGTTTCCGATATACACATGTGATCGATAACAACAAAATCTTGAATTTGGAAAACTTTTTGATGCAGTTTGAAAGAATAGACTAATGACAATCAGTGAAAATCGGTTGAGAAATAGTGGAGAGATGGAGTATTGAAATTAAGAAAGTATGCACTATACGCGTATACATACACACACTTACACATACTTGCAAGCACTGACTGTATGCGTAAAGTATAGGGTTCGGGGTATAGTCTAGTCGGGATTTCTCGACTAGAGCCTTCTTACTTGTTGAAAATGTGGAATAAATTAGAAAACATACTTAAAGATATGAAATTTGGTACATGTGACAGTTATAACATATAATAATAATAAAGTTCCTGTAGATAGATAGATTTCTGCAGGGTTCACCACTCTGCACTTATTAATATGTACCTGATTCGATTATTTCGAACTATAATGGGCATTTGTATGGTGTCGAACGGGACACATATCAAGTGGTAAAAAGGTCAAAATTCGACGGATTTTCAAAAACAATTTTTACCACTATTACGTAGAGAACAATAACGTCGATGGTTTATGGAATGTAAAAAGTACAACCCACCTTGTCCCGTATTTGGAAAATATTGTTAAATATTTACTTCTAATAAACTGTCAAAATATGGGCTTGCCCTTTTTTTTGCCTTTTTGAGAACGAGCGATTTTAACACATCAACATTCTTGAATACATTTTTTATTGATATGAAGATTTAGAAATCAATGCAAGCTGTAAAATTTAACCCCATTTTGATTTGATGGAAACGGGATTTGCACCAGAAGTTCTTGTCGGAGCTCGGACTAAAAGTGGACTGCCCCAAGCAGGGCTATGGAAACTCGATTGTTGGAAACACATCACGGTAGCTCTTCAACAATGATAAGGCAACTGCTCGGATAACAGGAATTCATAGTATCCTTTTTTCATGATGGCTATCCTCGGATTCACGTATCTCATCTCTCAACCAAGTTAACCAAGGAACATTCACCAGAAATGCTAAGTCCTTAATACCCTTAATTATGATATTGTTGCCTTATTGACAACATTATGATTTATTGTAATTGAAAATAATTTTTGTACTAAATTTTATTAATTTTAATTACTAATTAACTATATTCTCAATAAATCGTGAAAACAAAATAATAAAAGTTTAACTTTTGAATGCAACTCTTTCAGTGTTGTCATGTTGACCTACAATGCTCACTCAAAACTACAGTAATTCAGTAATTCAAATATCTATTTCCATTCAACAGTCACGATTTTTGCAACGCTAAATTTTGCGTTTCCGGCCACTGTTAATTAGTTGCGCCATAGCACTTATTCCGTATTCAACATTCATTGGGGTATTTCGTTTTCCCGAATGATAAAAAAAACCAATAACATAATATTATTATAAAAATCTTCAGCTTTAGTCATTTTGTCTTTAATGTGTTGCTTTTTTTTTCTCTAAATAAAAAAACTTAAATGCTTTCAGTGAGTGTATTATGGAATCGCTCGGCTTTTTATACCCTTAACCCATTGAAAATGGGTAAAAAGGGTATAATGGTTTTGTGCAAAAGTATGTAACAGGGAGAAGGAAGCATCTCCGACCCCATAAAGTATATATATTCTTGATCAGCATCAACAGCCGAGTCGATATAGCCATGTCCGTCTGTCCGTCCGTCCGTATGTATGAACGCGTCGATCTCAGAGACTATAAGAGCTAGAGAGTCCAGATTTGGTACATAAGCTCGCCTAATCCCTAGGCAGTACAAGTTTGTTTTAAATTTTCGATAACTCTTCCCGTTTCCAAAATACACATGTGATCGATAACAACAAAATCTTGAGTTCGGAAAACTTTTTGATGCAGTTTGAAAGATTAGACTAAATATTGACAATCAGTGAAAATTGTATTAAAATCGGTTTAGAAAGACTGGAGATATGGAGTATTGAAGTTTAGAAAGTATGCACTATACGCGTATACATACATACACTCACACATACTTGCAAGCACGGACTGTATGCGTAAAGTGTAGGGTTAAGGTTCTAGTCGGGATTTCTCGACTAGAGCCTTCTTACTTGTTTCATTACCAGTTTTATTGTTGGGTTTGACAAAATGACGTTCTATATTTCATTTTTGACGTAGTCTTTTATATTTATACTTTTAAATTCATTGTCATTTTTAACAACCTCTAAAAGATTTGTATAAGTGCAGTTTTTCAATTTTAGTCTGTTTATTACGGGTTCGATAAAGTAAGCAGTGGCAAATTTTGAAAATTGACCAATAAAAATGACAAAATTACATTTTCAATTATATAGATACATGAATTATTTTTATTAAATCACGTGGAGTTTCTGGGTATTTAAATGATCATTTATTACAAATATTGCAAATATTAACACACACATTTACATATAATCTTGAAGTCTAGAAAAATAAATGAAAGAAAACTTGGAGAATTTTTACATGTGTCTGCATTTTTATGATTTTTAAGCTATATTACTGCGTCAATAATGAGCTGGAATTTCTTTTTGTAATCTTTTTGTGCTTAAGTACCTGGGCTTCAGTTATAACCCTATTTAATTTATTAAATGCAATTAAAAGATTAGCTAATTGGGAAAAGTATTTTATAAATATTATATCATAACTAGTGATTCAAAAGCCTTTAATTTCTTTAACGTTTTAGGGAATTCGAGTTTTAATAATTGGAGGTAACCTTAAAACTGGGTTTCCTTGAAAAAGAAGTAACATTTATAAATTTGGATCTAAACATTTGCTTGAGCAACTTTTTTGAAAATTATTTTATATGAGCGACATGTTCCGAAAAACTAGTAGAAAATAACGTCATCAAGATAATCAGCACAAATTCATTTTTCTTTTAAAACTTCATTGATAAGTCGTTAAAACATTGCAGGGGCCAGAATGGCATACGATTAAATTCATAATGATAAGGGGTTTAAAAAAAAACGCTGTCTTTTTACTATCTTCTTCTTGGACTAGAATTTTATGAAAGCATTTCGCGAGATCTATAGTAAACAAGTAAGAAGGCTCTAGTCGAGAAATCGCGACTAGATGATACCCTGAACCGTATACATTACGTATACAGTCACTGCTTGCAAGTATGTGTGTGTGTGTATGTATACGCGTATAATGCATACTTTCTTAACTTCAATGTTCCATATCTCCGGTGATTCTCAACCGATTTCAATAATTTTCACAGATTATCATTATTTTTTCTAATGTTATTATTATATTATACATATGTACAATTTCATTTATAAGAAAATATAACACCACGTCATAGCATTGTATGTTTGGCTGGAAGATACAACAATCTGTGTAGCCGCTATGAGTAGATATGCGTAGCTCATCAGCTCTTATTTCTTAAGTCATTAGACATCGAGGTTCGATTGAAGTAATGAACACGACACCACGAGCACTTGCTCTTAAGTCAAAAACATCAACGTTCGGTTGAAGTCGTAAACATGTCACCACGACCACTTCAACGGGTCGCATAGTCGGCAATCACGACATATTTGTGTGGCCGCTAAGATAAGGAAATGCAAGGCTCAGCACTACATGCGAGACTTAGCGTTTTCTTCTGTCTTAGGCTTTTTAAGGATCATAATTGTACTCGTATGCATTTCAAATGCATTTCTTAATGCAATAATAACAATTAACGATATTTATTAGATATAATTGAGTTGCACTAATGCATACAACTCAATTGCATTTCTAAATGCAATACGATATCAATAAAATATCGATAAGCTTTGCAATTTACATACATTTGTTTTCATGTTTTGTCGCGATTCTTGATTTGATTTACCTGCATGAATTTGTGTGCATGTATAAATTAATAACTTTCTGCATTTCAAAATGAAATTTGGTTAAATAAATGAATAACACTTCGTATTATTATACTGACGGTACGTCTGGTTTTGTAGTGAGTTAACTAAATGAAAAACACTTCTTACCATTGTGCCGACGGTAGGTCTGGTTTTATTGAAGAATTCTTTTACACCGTATTTGGAAAATACAATTTTACAACCATGAAGCTTAATGAATATTAAACGCTGAGCCTCCTTGCATTTTCATTCATACGGGTCACGGAATATGCTGTGTTTGCCGACTATGCAACTTTCAACTGAACGTCGATGTTTGTTGACTTAAGTAATAGGAGCTACTGGCTCCGCAAATTTATGCAAAGTGGCTGCGCAACATTGTTAAATCTGCCAGCTACATAACATTCAGACAAGTGTACAATGTTATATTTATATTGTATTCTAATCATAAAAATTAAATTAACATTATAATAAATATAAATATATATATATATATAAATAATAATCCTTTGGACAAAGATTGTAATTTTCTTAAAAAGCGAACTTAATATTTTGAAACTTGCAGAACGTTAGTGACCTGAAGTACCTTCACGGACGACACGGACATAATGTCACGTATAGGGGTATTGGTGGACTCCTCAAACCAAACTGATTTCAAGTCTGCGTGATCTAAGATGTTTGGGCTAACAAAATACATTTTTTCAATCGTTATGGCGAGTGTTTAGGTTCATATAAATAAAACACTTATTTAAATCACAAGCCCTTTATCGTGCGCTGCAGATAGCGCAGATACATAGTACACAAGATGGGTTGTGATGCTTTTCACACCATCTGCCGAGCGGCCTGCAGTTAGCAGATAGTTTCGCAGGCAGCGTCATAAATAAGATAACATTAAGACACGCATAGATAACTTTTGAATGTTTAGGTCAAATTATAGATAGCCGAACTAGTCTTCAGCAAACATGATCGTCTAAGAATACTGTATATGAGGCATGCATTTGTATTCAATAAAGTCAGTGTTTTAGAGTCTTAGCTAAGATATACAAGTCTATTCCCTCATCTCCACCATTGCATTTACAGTGCACAACGAAGGACCTCCCTCTCCGTAAGCCAGCTAGTTACAAGTGCTAGTTGCAAAGCTTTTTACCTTTACCTTAATTGGACGTAGATGTACTAACGGACAGTACATTCAAGTGGCCCAACGATACCAAGCACCGGCTTGTTAACTCGCGGACCCAAGCATAAAGCGACCCACCTCCCGCACAACCGACCGAGGGGCGCACCGCGTACCGTGCGGTTACGAAGATCGCGAACATGTAGAAAGATGACACAAGACTTGTTTTTTTAGTGAGTAAGTGGGAGTGATGGGGATATATTAAAATGGACACAATTCTTTGATTTGTTTTTGTCCATGGTACACGAGACCGATATGCCAACAATTCAAAAAATATGGTATCTAAAAACCAGCGTGATCGGTGAGGCAGAAAGAAAAATACGCCAAATCGACGTGAAAAATGATGACCACCTTCACGCATGGAACATCTTGGTTGACGCATACAACAGTCCAAGAGACATAGTATCAACGGTATTGAACCGATTTTTAATGCAAGATTCATCGTAAACTTTCCGTTTGCTGAACATTCTTCAGCCCAGGGGCCCTCGTTGGAGACTGCAGAAAAAGAATCCTGCTCTTCATGTTACCCTTGGTACTGACAGACTCAGTATCTGTGACACGGTTCGACTGGAATCTATTATGAAAAAAATGGAACAACGAATAGAGCAGTATCCGACTGGACTATGGTCATATACTATGAATTGAAACCAAAACTGGCGCGATATGAAAACATTTAACTCGGGCATAAACAAGTTTAAATACATATGCCCATAATTAAATAATAATCACAATCAATATGTGAAACCATTTCCCAACACTTTCGTCACTTGTATGATGAATTACAAATGGCAAATCCATTTATGCAGCAAACACGCAAACGCCGGTGTCCATTTGATTCAGTGGGTAACATTGCGAAAAGTCTACTTGGAGTATTAGACTCGGACTACGCCAATAAAATGACCAAACAAACGAATAATTTTTACAGACAATACTGTGATATCAAACTTCAGTACTTGACTCAACCATTAACATTGTCAAGAAGACAAGGTCTGCATCTGACAATGGGCTAAGAAACTAGAGGAAACTACACTGGTGCGCATCTCACAGAGAATTACCTGGCGTTAACAACCCAATTAACACTGTTAGCAGCCACCCTTCAACGCATGCAATCAGAAATAGTCGACATACTAACTGGAATTCGCCACCGTACAATAAGTTCAATATTGATTTCTCCCGATCAGCTAAAGGAATAATTGGTCAAATACAGCATCATTTGCCACCATATCAAATGGTACCAGTGACATTATCAAACGTTATTCACCTGTTCAGTGTAATGCAAGCAGAAGGCACAGTCACCGACACTAATGTAATATTTAGAATAATACTGGCACTAGTGTCAACAACAATATTAGAAGTTTTTAATATTGTGCCAATTCCGATGTGGGACTCAACAAGCGTGCGATTATTTGAGCTTAAAATACCTATTATAGCTGTAAACAAGCACAGGACAAGGATCAATTCAAGAGACTCACAAAGGATGATCTGCAACGCTGCCGAACATTACCAAATGAAGAATACATAGGCTTTGACCATCAAGCTATGTTTAAAATCAACAATCGGAGTGAGTTTCAACTTCTTAACAACAAAATAAAAACAATGTGTCAAGTAATTCATAGAAAAACCAAAATAGTATGGTCAGAAACACACCATCCTAACAATTGGATCTTTGCAACGCATTCTGTAATGGAACTACAAGCCGTATGCAACGGCACCCCGTCTACTATACAACTGAAGGACACCGGACTTTTGTCGCTGTCATCAGGTTGTACTGCACGCAACTCAGAGATTAGGTTCAGTACTTTCAACATCATTAAAGGTCAAGTGCGAAAATGATATGCGCATTTTGGCAACATAATCGAGCCAAACACCATTCAAAGGCCTTTAACGAAACTCAACATGTCAGTGAACAAGGTACAAGAAGATAAGGATCTGGATGACTTGCAGCTAAAATTGAACGCACTCAACAAACAAGAGCTGCCCGACCAAATAAGTTCAATACAACATTATCATATCGCCGCTTATGCTGCTTTGGTGGTATCCGCCTTTGTGCTACTTGCCTATGCACTACGGAAGCAACGCTTTTGGACCTTGCATCCATCAGCTACAAGGAATTAGGGTGCCACTACACCCGTGCCACCAGCATCCCCAAGACGATTCACACTAGATTTAGACGATGGTTGATCACCGATTCAACGGCCGGGAGAATGTTTAGGTTCATTTAAATAAAACACTCATTTAAATCATAAGCCATTTATCGCACACTGCCAATAGCGCAGATACACAGCACACAAAATGCACAAAATCCATGGGTTGTGATTAGAATATGTTTTTCACACCATCTGTCGAGCGGCCTGCAGTTAGCAGATAGTGTCGCAGGCAGCGTCATAAATAATATAACATTAAGACACGCATAGATAAATTTTGTATGTTTAGGTCAAATTATAGATAGCCGAACCAGTCCTAAGCAAACATTATCGTATAAGAATTCTGTATATAAGGCATGCATTTGTATTCAATAAAGTCAGTGTTCTAGAGTCTTAGCAAAGATAGAAAAGTATATTCACTCATCTCCATCATCGCATTTACTGTGCGAAGGACCTCCCTCTCCGTAGGTCCAACTAGTTACAAGTGCTAATTGCGACGCCTTTTTGTAGTCAGTTTATGTGCTGACTTCTTCCTTACTATACACACAAAACATTTTGGTGACCCCGACGTGATTTTCCGAAGTTGCCAACTAGGCGACAAAAGGATAATCAAACCCAAACAAAACAATCCACATTTGAAGTTGTCAACAAGGCGACAATCAAAACGATACCTGCAATCTCCTACCACAGTTCACTATATCTGTGAAAAATAGACAATCTGAAGTTGTCAACTAGGTGACATATCAAGTTAACTAAACGACCACAGCACAACAACCGACAAAAGTCTGTCAAAAATGGCATCAGCAAAATTGACTGTCAATGAGTTACTTGATGTTCAGCAAGATATATAGTACGAGGACATAAGAACAATAGTTCTGAAGTTCTTAGAACTAATCAAAAACGACGCTGAAACCATAAATCAAGCCACAAGCAAGAAACCATAAATAAAGCCACAAGCAAGAAACTTGAGATTGGCTATGGACAGCGTCAACAATCAACCTTAGAGTCCAAGGTGATTGCGTTGTGCCGGCGACAAAGGGCAACGATCGCATCAATACATCGCACATTGCACCAAAGCACCCCTATTGAGCACGCAGCATTAAAGCGCATAAGAAATCTATGGGCACATATTGAAGAGGTCAATTTTCGGCTGTATGAAGAAGTTGAAAACCCAGAAGTAAATGGATATGATACAAAGGAGTATCTACAGTCAGAAGATGTACAAAGGGCACTAGCTTCAAGAAACAATAAACAGTGCACTAATGACATAAACTTGCATAACCATCCCCGAATTTGATGGGGATATATTAAAATGGACACAATTCTTTGATATGTTTTTGTCCGTGGTACACGAGACCAATATGTGAACAATTCAAAAAATGTGGTATCTAAAAACCAGTATGATCGGTGAGGCAGAAAGATTAATACGCCAAATTGACTTGAAAGAGGATAACTACCTCCACGCATGGAACATCTTGGTTGACGCATACAACAATCCAAGAGATTAGTATCAACGGTATTGAACCGATTTTTAATGCAACAAGCCATTAACGACAATGTAAAATCGCTTAAGGAACTATACATAGTCCCTTTGGAGTCCCTTGCATCTCTCAAGGGACTCGGATTAGACATCTAAAGGGCGGACCCAATTTTGATTACGATCTTACGAAATAAGCTGGACAGCACAAATAAAACGCTGTACGAGCAATCATTAAGCAACTCAAAGCAAATACAAAAACTGGACACCATGCTCCAATTTCTTGAACATAGAGTTTTTGCTAGCGGAAGAAAAACACACAGCAATGCCAAAAGAGACTCATTGGGAGCAACTTGCGCATCCTCTTCCACTACAAGGAGGGATTGTCTCTATTGCAAGAAGTCTAATGATATGATATTTCCGCTGAGAGATTGAATTGGATTCAGCGGCAAAAAATGTGCGTCAACTGCTTCAAAGGAGATCACATGGCAAAGGTTTGCCCAAGTCGTTTTAAATGCTTCAAGTGCCAAAAAAGATACAATACGTTGCTTCATTTGGAGCAACAAAATCGAATTGTAGCATCAGCAAGTAGCAAAAATATAAATCTACTTGCAACAGAAAAGGTAATAGTCCAATGAAATTATGGACAACAAGCTACTTTCAAGGCATTGCTGGATTCTGGATCAAAGATTAACATAATATCAGAACGAGTCGCTTCTTAGCTGTCTTTAAAACGACACGAATCCACACTACGAAATGAAGGCATCGGTGGACAACCAAAGACGAACGGGGCAAAATCGACATGCTCATCGGTGCGGAACACTATTATGCACTATTGCTCCATTTGTGCAGTAGCTAGTGATATGAAAACATTTAATTCAGGCATAAACGATTTCAATTAAATATGCCCAGAATTAAATAATAATCACATATGTACATATATCTCCATATCTCAGCACTTTCGTCACTTGTATGATGAATTACAACGAAAACGCCGGTCCCCATTTGATGCAGTGGGTAACATTGCGAACTGCCACCCTTCAACGCATGCAATCAGAAATAGTGGACGTACTTAGTGAAATTCGCCACCGTACAATAAGCCCTGTATTGATTTCTCCCGATTAATTAAAGGAACGATTGGATCAAATACGGGATCATTTGCCGCCAGATCAAATGCTACCAGTGACATCATCAAACATTATTCAACTGTACAGAATTATGCGATCACAGTGCACAGTCCCCAGAACTCATGTAATATTTAGAATAACACTACCACTAGTGTCAATATCAATAATATTGCGGCAATTCCGATGCTGGCGATTATTTGAGCTTAAAACACCTATTATAGCTGTAAACAAGCACAGGGACCAATTCACGGGACTCACAAAGCTTGATCTGAAACGCTGCCGAACATTACCAAATGAAGAATACATATGCTTTGACCATCAAGTTATGTTTAATATCAACAATCGGTGTAAGTTTCAACTTCTTAACAACAAAACAAAAACAATGAATCTATTAACTCATAGAACAACCAAAATGTTATAACACACCATCCTAACAATTGGATTCTGTAACATTAGACGAAATAATGAAAATCTGTGAAATTTTTATTGAAATCGGTTGAGAAACAACGGAGATATGGAGCATTGAAATTAAGAAAGTATGCACTATACGCGTATACATACATACACACATACTTAGAAGCACTGACTGTACACTTAAAGTATGGGGTTCAGGGTATAGGTTCAGGGTTCAGGGTGTAGTCGGGATTTCTCGACTAGAGCCTTCTTACTTGTTCATTTTAATTTTTTTTTGCAGTGCGTAAAGTGTTTCTTGAATTTTGTTCTACTTTAGTATTTGGGTATTCAAATAATATAAAAGTTTAACAACTTAAATAAACTCTTTTTTTAAAATAAGAAAGACAACCCAAACAATGCTGCATAACAATTGCGCTTCACTCCTTCAAAATTGGATAAAGTTGCAATGCTGGATTTTAGAAAAACACAGTATTGAAAAGTTGCTTTTTGTATCTAAAAACACAATTAAGTTTAAAAATATGCAATAAGTTTGCATTATGACTCCATAGATATCTTAAAATGTAAAGTTTAAAAATGACTCTGAATTGGAGTCGTTTTACGAACTGCTGCTAAAAAAGTATTTTTGCGCAAGCGAAATTACATATGTTAGTTAATCTTGAAAGAATTTGAGGAAACTGAATCTGTTCTGCACTAATTAGTCATTTCTAAATGTAGTTCCAAATAAATAGTTTAGCGCTAATGGTGTTCCATACTTCAATACAGACAGAACTGGAGGGAGAGTACTTGACCAAGATTTGGTGTGGCGCGGAATGTAAACAACCATATTCCCATATTTATACCCTGAATCCATTGACAATGGGTAAAAAGCGTATAACGGTTTTTTGCAAAGGTATGTAAAAGGCAGAATAAAGCTTCTCCGACCTCATAAAGTATATATATTCTTGACCATGTCCGTCTGGCTTGTCGTCTGTATGTATGAACTCGTCTATCTAAGGGACTAAGAGCTAGAGACTCCAGATTTGGACCATAAGCTCACCTAATCCATGGGTAGCTCAAGTTTGATTAAAATTTTCGATAACTCTTCCAGTTTCCGATATACACATGTGATTGATAACTAAAATAATTTGAAATTTATAAAATTTTGAATTTGGACGCAGACGCAGTTTGAAACAATAGACGAAATAATGACAATCTGTGATTTTATTGAAATTTTTTTTATTTTTATTGAAATCGGTTGAGAAGCACCGAAGATATGGAGCATTGAAGGTAAGAAAGTATGCCCTATGGGCGTATATACACGTACACATACACTTGCAAGCACTGACTGTACGCGTAAAGTATATATTCTAGTTCAGGATATATTCTAGTTTGGAATTCTCGACTAGAGCCTTTTACTTGTTATACCCTGACCCATTGAAAATGGGTAAAAAGGGTATAATGGTTTTGTGCAAAAGTATGTAACAGGCAGAAGGAAGCATCTCCGACCCCTATAAAGTATATATATTCTTGATCAGCATCAACAGTCGAGTCGATATAGCCA
>JAWNNV010000268.1:0-47947 GCA_035044485.1 Scaptomyza reducta | reverse complement strand
CAAAACTGAACCGATTTTCAAAAGGACAGGCGTTTTAGTCGTGGCTCGTTCTCAATAATTAAACCGCATTCATAGTTGGAAATGTTTTCTTTTTCGAAATTCCTTTTAAAACTTTCCGAACCTATAACTTTGTAAAAACTTTCCGAACTTATAACTTTGTAAAAACTTTCCGAACCTATAACTATGTCAAAACTTTCCGAACATATAACTTTATCAAAACTAAACCGATTTACAAAAGGAAAGGAGTTTTAGTCGTGGCTCGATCTCAATAATTAAACCGCATTCATAGTTGGAAATGTTTTTTTTTTCGAAATTCATGTTAAAACTTTCCGAACCTATAACTTTGTCAAACTTTCCGAACCTATAACTATGTCAAAACTTTCCGAACCTATAACTTTGTCAAAACTAAACCGATTTTCAAAAGGAAAGGCTTTTTAGTCGTGGCTCGATCTCAATAATTAAACCGCATTCATTGTTGGAAATGTTTTCTTTTTCGAAATTCCTTTACAAACTTTCCGAACCTATAACTTTGTAAAAACTTTCCGAACTTATAACTTTGTAAAAACTTTCTGAACCTATAACTTTGTTAAAACTTTCCGAACCTATAACTATGTCAAAACTTTCCGAACCTATAACTTTGTCAAAACTTTCCGAACCTATAACTTTGTCAAAACTAAACCGATTTTCAAACGGAAATGCTTTTTAGTCGTGGCTTGATCTCAATAATTAAACCGCATTCATAGTTGGAAATGTTTTTTTTTTTCGAAATTTATGACAAAACTTTCCGAACTTTTAATTTTATCACATTTTTACTAACCTATAACTTTGTCCAAACTTTCCGCACCTATAACTTTGTCAATTTTTTCCGAACATATAACTTTGTCAAAACTTTCCGAACAAATAACTGTGTCAACACTGAACCGATTTTCAAAAGGAAATGCGTTTTAGTCGTGGTTCGATCTCAATAATTAAACCGCATTCATAGTTGGAAATGTTTTTTTTGTTCGAAATTTATGACAAAACTTTCCGAACTTATAACTTTATCAAATTTTTCCTAACCTATAACTTTGTCAAAACTTTCCGAACCTATAAATTTGTCAAAACTGAACCGATTTTCAAAAGGAAAGCCGTTTTTAGTCGTGGCTCGATCTTAATAATTAAACCGCATTCATAGTTGGAAATGTTTTTTTTTTCGAAATTCATGTTAAAACTTTCCGAACCTATAACTTTGTCAAAACTTTCCGAACCTATAACTATGTCAAAACTTTCCAAACATATAACTTTATCAAAACTGAACCGATTTTCAAAAGGAAGGGCGTTGTAGTCGTGGCTCGATCTCAATAATTAAACCGCATTCATAGTTGGAAATGTTTTTTTTTTCGAAATTCAATTTAAAACTTTCCGAACCTATAAATTTGTCAAAACTAAACCGATTTTCAAAAGGACATGCGTTTTAGTCGTGGCTCGTTCTTAATAATTAAACCGCATTCATAGTTGGACATGTTTTTTTTTTTTCGAAATTCATGTTATAACTTTGTCAAAACTTTCCGAACCTATAAATTTGTCAAAACTGAACCGATTTTCAAAAGGACATGCGTTTTAGTCGTGGCTCGTTCTTAATAATTAAACCGCATTCATAGTTGGACATGTTTGTTTTTTTTCGAAATTCATGTTAAAACTTTCCGAACCTATAACTTTGTCAAAACTTTCCGAACCTATAACTCTATCTCAAAACTTTCCGAACCTATAACTTTATCAAAACTAAACCGATTTACAAAAGGAAAGGATTTTTAGTCATGGCTCAATCTCAATAATTAAACCGCATTCATAGTTGGAAATGTTTTTTTTTCGAAATGCATGTTAAAACTTTCCGAACCTATAACTTTGTCAAAACTTTCCGAACCTATAACTATGTCAAAACTTTCCGAACCTATAACTTTGTCAAAACTGAACCGATTTTCAAAAGGAAATGCGTTTTAGTCGTGGTTCGATCTCAATAATTAAACCGCATTCATAGTTGGACATGTTTTTTTTTTTCGAAATTCATGTTAAAACTTTCCGAACCTATAACTTTGTCAAATTTTTCCTAACCTATAACTTTGTCAAAACTTTCCGAACCTATAAATTTGTCAAAACTGAACCGATTTTCAAAAGGACAGGCGTTTTAGTCGTGGCTCGTTCTTAATAATTAAACCGCATTCATAGTTGGACATGTTTTTTTTTTTCGAAATTCATGTTAAAACTTTCCGAACCTATAACTTTGTCAAAACTTTTCCGAACCTATAACTATGTCAAAACTTTCCGAACCTATAACTTTGTCAAAATTGAACCCATTTTTAAAAGGAAATGCGTTTTAGTCGTGGTTCGATCTCAATAATTAAACCGCATTCATAATTGAAAATGTTTTTTTTTTTGTAATTTATGTTAAAACTTTCCGAACCTATAACTATGTCAAAACTTTCCAAACCTATAACTTTATCAAAACTAAACCGATTTTCAAAAGGAAAGGATTTTTAGTCATGGCTCAATCTCAATAATTAAACCGAATTTAAAGTTGGAAATGTTTTTTTTTTCAAAATTCGTGTTAGAACTTTCAGAACCTATAACTTTGTCATAACTTTCCGAACGTATAACTATGTCAAAACTTTCCGAACATATAACTTTGTCAAAACTGAACCGATTTTCAAAAGGACAGGCGTTTTAGTCGTGGCTCGTTCTTAATAATTAAACCGCATTCATAGGTGGACATGTTTTTTTTTTCGAAATTCATGTTAAAACTTTCCGAACATATAACTTTGTCAAAACTTTCCGAACCTATAGCTATGTCAAAACTTTCCGAACATATAACTTTGTCAAAACTGAACGGATTTTAAAATGGAAAGGCGTTTTAGTCGTGGCTCGATCTCAATAATTAAACCGCATTCATTGTTGGAAATGTTTTCTTTTTCGAAATTCCTTTAAAAACTTTCCGAACCTATATCTTTTTCAAAACTTTCCGAACTTATAACTTTTTAAAAACTTTCCGAACCTATAACTATGTCAAAACTTTCCGAACATATAACTTTATCAAAACTGGACCAATTTTCAAAGGGAAAGGCGTATTAGTCGTTGCTCGATCTCAATAATTAAACCGAATTCATAGTTGGAAATGTTTTTTTTTTCGAAATGCAAGTTAAAACTTTCCGAACCTATAACTTTGTCAAAACTGAACCGATTTTCAAAAGGAAAGGCGTTTTAGTCGTGGCTCGATCTTAATAATTAAACCGCATTCATAGTTGGAAATGTTTTTTTTTTCGAAATTCATGTTAAAACTTTCCGAACCTATAACTTTGTCAAAACTTTCCGAACCTATAACTATGTCAAAACTTTCCGAACATATAACTTTCTCAAAACTAAACCGATTTTCAAAAGGAAAGGCGTTTTAGTCGTGGCTCGATCTCAATAATTAAACCGCATTCATAGTTGGAAATGTTTTCTTTTTCGAAATTCCTTTAAAAACTTTCCGAACCTATAACTTTGTAAAAACTTTCCGAACTTATAACTTTGTAAAAACTTTCCGAACCTATAACTATGTCAAAACTTTCCGAACATATAACTTTGTCAAAACTGAACCGATTTTCAAAAGGAGAGGCGTTTTAGTCGTGGCTCAATCTCAATAATTAAACCGAATTCATAGTTGGAAATGTTTTTTTTTCGAAATTCATGTTAAAACTTTCCGAACCTATAACTTTATCAAAACTGAACCGATTTTCAAAAGGAAGGGCGTTGTAGTCGTGGCTCGATTTCAATAATTAAACCGCATTCATAATTGGAAATGTTTTTTTTTCGAAATTCAAGTTAAAACTTTCCGAACCTATAACTTTGTCAAAACTTTCCGAACCTATAAATTTGTCAAAACTGAACCGATTTTCAAAAGGAAAGGCGTTTTAGTCGTGGCTCGATCTTAATAATTAAACCGCATTCATAGTTGGACATGTTTTTTTTTTTCGAAATTCATGTTAAAACTTTCCGAACCTATAACTTTGTCAAAACTTTCCGAACCTATAACTATGTCAAAACTTTCCGAACCTATAACTTTATCAAAACTGAACCGATTTTCAAAAGGACAGGCGTTTTAGTCGTGGCTCGTTCTTAATAATTAAACCGCATTCATTGTTGGAAATGTTTTCTTTTTCGAAATTCCTTTAAAAACTTTCCGAACCTATAACTTTGTCAAAACTTTCCGAACTTATAACTTTGTAAAAACTTTCCGAACCTATAACTTTGTCAAAACTTTCCGAACCTATAACTATGTCAAAACTTTCCGAACCTATAACTTTGTCCAAACTTTCCGAACCTATAACTTTCTAAAACTAAACCGATTTTCAAACGGAAATGCGTTTTAGTCGTGGCTTGATCTCAATAATTAAACCGCATTCATAGTTGGAAATGTTTTTTTTTTTTTCGAAATTCATGACAAAACTTTCCGAACTTTTAATTTTATCACATTTTTTACAAACCTATAACTTTGTCCAAACTTTCCGCACCTATAACTTTGTCAATTTTTTCCGAACATATAACTTTGTCAAAACTTTCCGAACATATAACTTTGTCAACACTGAACCGATTTTCAAAAGGAAATGCGTTTTAGTCGTGGTTCGATCTCAATAATTAAACCGCATTCATAGTTGGAAATGTTTTTTTTTTGTTCGAAATTCATGTTAAAACTTTCCGAACCTATAACTTTTTCAAATTTTTCCTAACCTATAACTTTGTCAAAACTTTCCGAACATATAACTTTGTCAAAACTGAACCGATTTTCAAAAAGGAAAGCCGTTTTAGTCGTGGCTCGATCTCAATAATTAAACCGCATTCATAGTTGGAAATGTATTTTTTTTTCGAAATTCATGTTAAAACTTTCCGAACCTATAACTTTGTCAAAACTTTCCGAACCTATAACTATGTCAAAACTTTCCAAACATATAACTTTATCAAAACTGAACCGATTTTCAAAAGGAAGGGCGTTGTAGTCGTGGCTCGATCTCAATAATTAAACCGCATTCATAGTTGGAAATGTTTTTTTTTTCGAAATTCAAGTTAAAACTTTCCGAACCTATAACTTTGTCAAAACTGAACCGATTTTCAAAAGGACATGCGTTTTAGTCGTGGCTCGATCTTAATAATTAAACCGCATTCATAGTTGGAAATGTTTTTTTTTTCGAAATTCATGTTATAACTTTGTCAAAACTTTCCGAACCTATAAATTTGTCAAAACTGAACCGATTTTCAAAAGGAAAGGCGTTTTAGTCGTGGCTCGTTCTTAATAATTAAACCGCATTCATAGTTGGACATGTTTTTTTTTTTCGAAATTCATGTTAAAACTTTCCGAACCTATAACTTTGTCAAAACTTTCCGAACCTATAACTATGTCAAAACTTTCCGAACCTATAACTTTATCAAAACTAAACCGATTTTCAAAAGGAAAGGATTTTTAGTCATGGCTCAATCTCAATAATTAAACCGCATTCATAGTTGGAAATGTTTTTTTTTTCGAAATTCATGTTAAAACTTTCCGAACCTATAACTTTGTCAAAACTTTCCGAACCTATAACTATGTCAAAACTTTCCGAACCTATAACTTTGTCAAAACTGAACCGATTTTCAAAAGGAAATGCGTTTTAGTCGTGGCTCGATCTCAATAATTAAACCGCATTCATAGTTGGACATGTTTTTTTTTTCGAAATTCATGTTAAAACTTTCCGAACCTATAACTTTGTCAAATCTTTCCTAACCTATAACTTTGTCAAAACTTTCCGAACCTATAAATTTGTCAAAACTGAACCGATTTTCAAAAGGAAAGGCGTTTTAGTCGTGGCTCGTTCTCAATAATTAAACCGCATTCATAGTTGGAAATGTTTTTTTTTTTCGAAATTCATGTTAAAACTTTCCGAACCTATAACTTTGTCAAAACTTTCCGAACCTATAACTATGTCAAAACTTTCCGAACATATAACTTTGTCAAAACTGAACCGATTTTCAAAAGGAAATGCGTTTTAGTCGTGGCTCGATCTCAATAATTAAACCGCATTCATAGTTGGAAATGTTTTTTTTTTTGAAATTTATGTTAAAACTTTCCGAACCTATAACTTTGTCAAAACTTTCCGAACCTATAACTTTGTCAAAACTAAACCGATTTTCAAAAGGAAAGGATTTTTAGTCATGGCTCAATCTCAATAATTAAACCGAATTTAAAGTTGGAAATGTTTTTTTTTTCGAAATTCGTGTTAGAACTTTCAGAACCTATAACTTTGTCATAACTTTCCGAACGTATAACTATGTCAAAACTTTCCGAACATATAACTTTGTCAAAACTGAACCGATTTTCAAAAGGAAAGGCGTTTTAGTCGTGGCTCGATCTCAATAATTAAACCGCATTCATAGTTGGAAATGTTTTTTTTTTCGAAATTCATGTTAAAACTTTCCGAACCTATAACTTTGTCAAAACTTTCCGAACCTATAACTATGTCAAAACTTTCCGAACATATAACTTTGTCAAAACTGAACCGATTTTTAAATGGAAAGGCGTTTTAGTCGTGGCTCGATCTCAATAATTAAACCGCATTCATTGTTGGAAATGTTTTCTTTTTCGAAATTCCTTTAAAAACTTTCCGAACCTATATCTTTTTCAAAACTTTCCGAACTTATAACTTTGTAAAAACTTTCCGAACCTATAACTATGTCAAAACTTTCCGAACATATAACTTTGTCAAAACTGAACCGATTTTCAAAAGGAAAGGCGTTTTAGTCGTGGCTCGATCTCAATAATTAAACCGCATTCATAGTTGGAAATGTTTTTTTTTTTCGAAATTCAAGTTAAAACTTTCCGAACCTATAACTTTGTCAAAACTGAACCGATTTTCAAAAGGAAAGGCGTTTTAGTCGTGGCTCGATCTTAATAATTAAACCGCATTCATAGTTGGAAATGTTTTTTTTTTCGAAATTCATGTTAAAACTTTCCGAACCTATAACTTTGTCAAAACTTTCCGAACCTATAACTTTGTCAAAACTTTCCGAACATATAACTTTGTCAAAACTGAACCGATTTTCAAAAGGAAAGGCGTTTTAGTCGTGGCTCGATCTCAATAATTAAACCGCATTCATTGTTGGAAATGTTTTCTTTTTCGAAATTCCTTTAAAAACTTTCCGAACCTATAACTTTTTCAAAACTTTCCGAACTTATAACTTTGTAAAAACTTTCCGAACCTATAACTATGTCAAAACTTTCCGAACATATAACTTTGTCAAAACTGAACCGATTTTCAAAAGGAAAGGCGTTTTAGTCGTGGCTCGATCTCAATAATTAAACCGAATTCATAGTTGGAAATGTTTTTTTTTCGAAATTCAAGTTAAAACTTTCCGAACCTATAACTTTATCAAAACTGAACCGATTTTCAAAAGGAAAGGCGTTGTAGTCGTGGCTCGATTTCAATAATTAAACCGCATTCATAATTGGAAATGTTTTTTTTTCGAAATTCATGTTAAAACTTTCCGAACCTATAACTTTGTCAAAACTTTCCGAACCTATAAATTTGTCAAAACTGAACCGATTTTCAAAAGGAAAGGCGTTTTAGTCGTGGCTCGATCTTAATAATTAAACCGCATTCATAGTTGGAAATGTTTTTTTTTTCGAAATTCATGTTAAAACTTTCCGAACCTATAACTTTGTCAAAACTTTCCGAACCTATAAATTTGTCAAAACTTTCCGAACCTATAACTTTATCAAAACTGAACCGATTTTCAAAAGGAAAGGCGTTTTAGTCGTGGCTCGATCTTAATAATTAAACCGCATTCATAGTTGGAAATGTTTTCTTTTTCGAAATTCCTTTTAAAACTTTCCGAACCTATAACTTTGTCAAAACTTTCCGAATTTATAACTTTGTCAAAACTTTCCGAACCGATATTTGTCAAAACGTTTTTTTTCCGAACCTATACTATGTCAAAACTTTCCGAACCTATAACTTTGTCAAAACTTTCCGAACCTATAACTTTGTCAAAACTTAACCGATTTTCAAAAGGAAATGCGTTTTAGTCGTGGCTTGATCTCAATAATTAAACCGCATTCATAGTTGGAAATGTTTTTTTTTTTTGAAATTTATGACAAAACTTTCCGAACTTTTAATTTTATCACATTTTTACAAACCTATAACTTTGTCAAAACTTTCCGCACCTATAACTTTGTCAATTTTTTCCGAACATATAACTTTGTCAAAACTTTCCGAACAAATAACTTTGTCAAAACTGAACCGATTTTCAAAAGGAAAGGCGTTTTAGTCGTGGCTCGATCTCAATAATTAAACCGCATTCATAGTTGGAAATGTTTTTTTTTTTTTCGAAATTCATGTCAAAACTTTCCGAACCTATAACTTTGTCAATTTTTTCCGAACCTATAACTTTGTCAAAACTTTCCGAACCTATAACTTTGTCAAAACTGAACCGATTTTCAAAAGGAAAGGTGTTTTAGTCGTGGCTCGATCTCAATAATTAAACCGCATTCATAATTGGAAAATGTTTTTTTTTTTTAAAATTCGTAAAAACTTTCCGAACCTATAACTTTTTCAGATATTTACCGAACTTATAACTTTGTCAAAAACTTTCCGAACCTATAACTATGTCAAAACTTTCTGAACATATAACTTTGTCAAAACTGAACCGATTTTCAAAAGGAAAGGCGTTTTAGTCGTGGCTCGATCTCAATAATTAAACCGCATTCATAGTTGGAAATGTTTTTTTTTTCGAAATTCAAGTTAAAACTTTCCGAACCTATAAATTTATCAAAACTGAACCGATTTTCAAAAGGAAAGGCGTTTTAGTCGTGGCTCGATCTTAATAATTAAACCGCATTCATAGTTGGAAATGTTTTTTTTTTCGAAATTCATGTTAAAACTTTCCGAACCTATAACTTTGTCAAAACTTTCCGAACCTATAAATTTGTCAAAACTGAACCGATTTTCAAAAGGAAAGGCGTTTTAGTCGTGGCTCGATCTTAATAATTAAACCGCATTCATAGTTGGAAATGTTTTTTTTTCGAAATTCATGTTAAAACTTTCCGAACCTATAACTTTGTCAATACTTTCCGAACCTATAACTATGTCAAAACTTTCCGAACATATAACTTTGTCAAAACTGAACCGATTTTCAAAAGGAAAGGCGTTTTAGTCGTGGCTCGATCTCAATAATTAAACCGCATTCATAGTTGGAAATGTTTTTTTTTTCGAAATTCATGTTAAAACTTTCCGAACCTATAACTTTGTCAAAACTTTCCGAACCTATAACTATGTCAAAACTTTCCGAACATATAACTTTGTCAAAACTGAACCGATTTTCAAAAGGAAAGGCGTTTTAGTCATGGCTCGATCTCAATAATTAAACCGCATTCATAGTTGGAAATGTTTTTTTTTTCGAAATTCATGTTAAAACTTTCCGAACCTATAACTTTGTCAAAACTTTCCGAACCTATAACTATGTCAAAACTTTCCGAACATATAACTTTGTCAAAACTGAACCGATTTTCAAAAGGAAAGGCGTTTTAGTCGTGGCTCGATCTCAATAATTAAACCGCATTCATAGTTGGAAATGTTTTTTTTTTTCGAAATTCATGTCAAAACTTTCCGAACCTATAACTTTGTCAAAACTTTCCGAACCTATAACTATGTCAAAACTTTCCGAACATATAACTTGTCAAAATTTTCCGAACACTATAACTTTGTCAAAACTGAACCGATTTTCAAAAGGAAAGGCGTTTTAGTCGTGGCTTGATCTCAATAATTAAACCGCATTCATAGTTGGAAATGTTTTTTTTTTTTCGAAATTTATGACAAAACTTTCCGAACTTTTAATTTTATCACATTTTTACAAACCTATAACTTTGTCAAAACTTTCCGCACCTATAACTTTGTCAATTTTTTCCGAACATATAACTTTGTCAAAACTTTCCGAACCTATAACTTTGTCAAAACTGAACCGATTTTCAAAAGGAAAGGCGTTTTAGTCGTGGCTCGATCTCAATAATTAAACCGCATTCATAGTTGGAAATGTTTTTTTTTTTTGAAATTCATGTCAAAACTTTCCGAACCTATAACTTTGTCAAATTTTTCCGAACCTATAACTTTGTCAAAACTTTCCGAACCTATAACTTTGTCAAAACTGAACCGATTTTCAAAAGGAAAGGCGTTTTAGTCGTGGCTCGATCTAATAATTAAACCGCATTCATAGTTGGAAATGTTTTTTTTTTGAAATTCATGTTAAAACTTTCCGAACCTATAACTTTGTCAAAACTTTCCGAATCTTTAATTTGTCAAAACTTTCCGAACCTATAACTTTGTCAAAACTGAACCGATTTTCAAAAGGAAAGGCGTTTTAGTCGTGGCTCGATCTCAATAATTAAACCGCATTCATAGTTCGAAATGTTTTTTTTTTCAAATTCATGTTAAAATTTTCCAAACCTATAACTTTTTCAAAACTTTCCGAACCTATAACTTTGTCAAAACTTTCCGAACCTATAACTATGTCAAAACTTTCCGAACATATAACTTTGTCAAAACTGAACCGATTTTCAAAAGGAAAGGCGTTTTAGTCGTGGCTCGATCTCAATAATTAAACCGCATTCATAGTTGGAAATGTTTTTTTTTTCGAAATTCATGTTAAAACTTTCCGAACCTATAACTTTGTCAAAACTTTCCGAACCTATAACTTTGTCAAAACTGAACCGATTTTCAAAAGGAAAGGCGTTTTAGTCGTGGCTCGATCTCAATAATTAAACCGCATTCATAATTGGAAATGTTTTTTTTTTAAATTCATGTTAAAACTTTCCGAACTTTTAATTTTATCACATTTTTCCAAACTATAACTTTTTCAAAACTTTCCGCACCTATAACTTTGTCAATTAACTTTCCGAACATATAACTATGTCAAAACTTTCCGAACATATAACTTTGTCAAAACTGAACCGATTTTCAAAAGGAAAGGCGTTTTAGTCGTGGCTCGATCTCAATAATTAAACCGCATTCATAGTTGGAAATGTTTTTTTTTTTTCGAAATTCATGTTAAAACTTTCCGAACCTATAACTTTATCAAAACTTTCCGAACCTATAACTATGTCAAAACTTTCCGAACATATAACTTTGTCAAAACTGAACCGATTTTCAAAAGGAAAGGCGTTTTAGTCGTGGCTCGATTTCAATAATTAAACCGCATTCATAGTTGGAAATGTTTTTTTTTTTTCGAAATTTATGTCAAAACTTTCCGAACCTATAACTTTGTCAAATCTTTCCGAACCTATAACTTTGTCAAAACTTTCCGAACCTATAACTTTGTCAAAACTGAACCGATTTTCAAAAGGAAAGGCGTTTTAGTCGTGGCTCGATCTCAATAATTAAACCGCATTCATAGTTGGAAAATGTTTTTTTTTTCGAAATTCATGTTAAAACTTTCCGAACCTATAACTTTGTCAAAACTTTCCGAACCTATAACTATGTCAAAACTTTCCGAACCTATAACTTTATCAAAACTAAACCGATTTTCAAAAGGAAAGGCTTTTTAGTCATGGCTCGATCATAATAATTAAACCGCATTCATAGTTGGAAATGTTTTTTTTTTCGAAATTCATGTTAAAACTTTCCGAACCTATAACTTTTTCAAAACTTTCCGAATCTATAACTTTGTCAAAACTTTTTCCGAACCTATAACTTTGTCAAAACTTTCCTAACATATAACTTTGTCAAAACGAACCGATTTTCAAAAGGAAAGGCGTTTTAGTCGTGGCTCAATCTCAATAATTAAACCGCATTCATAGTTGGAAATGTTTTTTTTTCGTTAAATTTCATGTTAAAACTTTCCGAACTTATAACTTTATTAAAACTTTCCGAACCTATAACTTTGTCAAAACTTTCCTAACCTATAACTTTGTCAAAACTTTCCGAACCTATAACTATGTCAAAACTTTCCGAACATATAACTTTGTCAAAACTGAACCGATTTTCAAAAGGAAAGGCGTTTTAGTCGTGGCTCGATCTCAATAATTAAACCGCATTCATAGTTGGAAATGTTTTTTTTTTTCGAAATTCATGTTAAAACTTTCCGAACCTTTAACTTTTCAAAACTTTCCGAACCTATAACTTTGTCAAAACTTTCCGAACCTATAACTTTGTCAAAACTGAACCGATTTTCAAAAGGAAAGGCGTTTTAGTCGTGGCTCGATCTTAATAATTAAACCGCATTCATAGTTGGAAATGTTTTTTTTTCGAAATTCATGTTAAAACTTTCCGAACCTATAACTTTGTCAAAACTTTCCGAACCTATAACTGTTGTCTAAAACTGAACCGATTTTCAAAAGGAAATCGTTTTAGTCGTGGCTCGATCTTAATAATTAAACCGCATTCATAGTTGGAAATGTTTTTTTTTTCGAAATTCATGTTAAAACTTTCCGAACCTATAACTTTGTCAAAACTTTCCGAACCTATAACTTTGTCAAAACTTAATCGATTTTCAAAAGGAAAGGCGTTTTAGTCGTGGCTCATCTTAATAATTAAACCCCGCATTCATAGTTGGAAATGTTTTTTTTTCGAAATTCATGTTAAAACTTTCCGAACCTATAACTTTGTCAAAACTTTCCGAACCTATAACTTTGTCAAAACTGAACCGATTTTCAAAAGGAAAGGCGTTTTAGTCGTGGCTCGATCTCAATAATTAAACCGCATTCATAGTTGGAAATGTTTTTTTTTTCGAAATTTATGACAAAACTTTCCGAACTTTTAATTTTATCACATTTTTACAAACCTATAACTTTGTCAAAACTTTCCGCACCTATAACTTTGTCAAAATTTTCCGAACATATAACTTTGTCAAAACTTTCCGAACTATAACTTTGTCAAAACTGAACCGATTTTCAAAAGGAAAGGCGTTTTAGTCGTGGCTCGATCTCAATAATTAAACCGCATTCATAGTTGGAAATGTTTTTTTTTTTTTCGAAATTCATGTTAAAACTTTCCGAACCCATAACTTTGTCAATTCTTTCCGAACCTATAACTTTGTCAAAACTTTCCGAACAAATAACTTCGTGTCAAAACTGAACCGATTTTCAAAAGGAAAGGCGTTTTAGTCGTGGCTCGATCTCAATAATTAAACCGCATTCATAGTTGGAAATGTTTTTTTTTTTTTTGAAATTCATGTTAAAACTTTCCGAACCTATAACTTTTTCAAAACTTTCCGAACCTATAACTTTGTCAAAACTTTCCGAACATATAACTTTGTCAAAACTGAACCGATTTTCAAAAGGAAAGGCGTTTTAGTCGTGGCTCGATCTCAATAATTAAACCGCATTCATAGTTGGAAATGTTTTTTTTTTCGAAATTTATGTTTAAACTTTCCGAACCTATAACTTTTTCAAAACTTTCCGAACCTATAACTATGTCAAAACTTTCCAAACCTATAACTTTATCAAAACTGAACCGATTTTCAAAAGGAAAGGCGTTTTAGTCGTGGCTCAATCTCAATAATTAAACCGCATTCATAATTGAAAATGTTTTTTTTTCGAAATTCATGTTAAAACTTTCCGAACCTATAACTTTGTCAAAACTTTCCGAACCTATAACTTTGTCAAAACTTTCCGAACATATAACTTTGTCAAAACTGAACCGATTTTCAAATGGAAAGGCGTTTTAGTCGTGGCTCGATCTCAATAATTAAACCGCATTCATTGTTGGAAATATTTTCTTTTTCGAAATTCCTTTAAAAACTTTCCGAACCTATAACTTTTTCAAAACTTTCCGAACTTATAACTTTGTAAAAACTTTCCGAACCTATAACTTTGTCAAAACTGAACTCGAATTTTAAAGGAAAGGCGTTTTAGTCGTGGCTCGATCTCAATAATTAAACCGCATTCATAGTTGGAAATGTTTTTTTTTCGAAATTCAAGTTAAAACTTTCCGAACCTATAACTTTGTCAAAACTTTCCGAACATATAACTTTGTCAAAACTGAACCGATTTTCAAAAGGAAAGGCGTTTTAGTCGTGGCTCGATCTTAATAATTAAACCGCATTCATAGTTGGAAATGTTTTTTTTTTTCGAAATTCATGTTAAAACTTTCCGAACCTATAACTTTGTCAAATCTTTCCGAACCTATAACTTTGTCAAAACTTTCCGAACATATAACTTTGTCAAAACTGGATCGAACTTTTAAAAGGAAATGCGTTTTAGTCGTGGCTCGATCTCAATAATTAAACCGCATTCATAGTTGGAAATGTTTTTTTTTCGAAATTCAAGTTAAAACTTTCCGAACCTATAACTTTGTCAAAACTTTCCGAACCTATAATTTGTCAAAACTGAACCGATTTTCAAAAGGAAAGGCGTTTTAGTCGTGGCTCGATCTTAATAATTAAACCGCATTCATAGTTGGAAATGTTTTTTTTTTCGAAATTCATGTTAAAACTTTCCGAACCTATAACTTTGTCAAAACTTTCCGAACCTATAACTATGTCAAAACTTTCCGAACATATAACTTTGTCAAAACTGAACCGATTTTCAAAAGGAAAGGCGTTTTAGTCGTGGATCGATCTCAATAATTAAACCGCATTCATAGTTGGAAATGTTTTTTTTTCGAAATTCAAGTTAAAACTTTCCGAACCTATAACTTTGTCAAAACTTTCCGAACCTATAAATTTGTCAAAACTGAACCGATTTTCAAAAGGAAAGGCGTTTTAGTCGTGGCTCGTTCTTAATAATTAAACCGCATTCATAGTTGGAAATGTTTTTTTTTTCGAAATTCATGTTAAAACTTTCCGAACCTATAACTTTATCAAATTTTTCCTAACCTATAACTTTTTCAAAACTTTCCGAACCTATAACTATGTCAAAACTTTCCGAACCTATAACTTTATCAAAACTAAACCGATTTTCAAAAGGAAAGGATTTTTAGTCATGGCTCGATCTCAATAATTAAACCGCATTCATAGTTGGAAATGTTTTTTTTTTCGAAATTCATGTTAAAACTTTCCGAACCTATAACTTTGTCAAAACTTTCCGAACCTATAACTATGTCAAAACTTTCCGAACATATAACTTTGTCAAAACTGAACCGATTTTCAAAAGGAAAGGCGTTTTAGTCGTGGCTCAATCTCAATAATTAAATCGCATTCATAGTTGGAAAGGTTTTTTTTTTCGAAATTCATGTCAAAACTTTCCGAACCTATAACTTTGTCAAAACTTTCCGAACCTATAACTTTGTCAAAACTGAACCGATTTTCAAACGGAAATGCGTTTTAGTCGTGGCTCGATCTCAATAATTAAACCGCATTCATAGTTGGAAATGTTTTTTTTTTCGAAATTTATGACAAAACTTTCCGAACTTTTAATTTTATCACATTTTTACAAACCTATAACTTTGTCAAAACTTTCCGCACCTATAACTTTGTCAATTTTTTCCGAATATATAACTTTGTCAAAACTTTCTGAACTATACCTTTGTCAAAACTGAACCGATTTTCAAAAGGAAAGGCGTTTTAGTCGTGGCTCGATCTCAATAATTAAACCGCATTCATAGTTGGAAATGTTTTTTTTTTTTTGAAATTCATGTCAAAACTTTCCGAAACTATAGCTTTGTCAATTTTTTCCTAACCTATAACTTTGTCAAAACTTTCCGAACATATAACTTTGTCAAAACTGAACCGATTTTCAAAAGGAAATGCGTTTTAGTCGTGGCTCGATCTCAATAATTAAACCGCATTCATAGTTGGAAATGTTTTTTTTTTGTTCGAAATTCATGACAAAACTTTCCGAACTTATAACTTTATCAAATTTTTCCTAACCTATAACTTTGTCAAAACTTTCCGAACCTAAAATTTGTCAAAACTGAACCGATTTTCAAAAGGAAAGGCGTTTTAGTCGTGGCTCGATCTCAATAATTAAACCGCATTCATAATTGGAAATGTTTTTTTTTTCATAAATTCATGTTAAAACTTTCCGAACCTATAACTTTGTCAAAACTTTCCGAACCTATAACTATGTCAAAACTTTCCGAACATATAACTTTGTCAAAACTGAACCGATTTTCAAAAGGAAAGGCGTTTTAGTCGTGGCTTGATCTCAATAATTAAACCGCATTCATAGTTGGAAATGTTTTTTTTTTCGAAATTCATGTTAAAACTTTCCGAACCTATAACTTTGTCAAAACTTTCCGAACCTATAACTATGTCAAAACTTTCCGAACATATAACTTTGTCAAAACTGAACCGATTTTCAAAAGGAAAGGCGTTTTAGTCGTGGCTCGATCTCAATAATTAAACCGCATTCATTGTTGGAAATGTTTTTTTTTTCGAAATTCCTTTTAAAACTTTCCGAACCTATATCTTTTTCAAAACTTTCCGAACTTATAACTTTGTCAAAACTTTCCGAACCTATAACTATGTCAAAACTTTCCGAACATATAACTTTGTCAAAACTGAACCGATTTTCAAAAGGAAAGGCGTTTTAGTCGTGGCTCGATCTCAATAATTAAACCGAATTCATAGTTGGAAATGTTTTTTTTTTATTTCGAAACTTCAACCTTTGTCAAAACTTTCCGAACCTATAACTTTGTCAAAACTGAACCGATTTTCAAAAGGAAAGGCGTTTTAGTCGTGGCTCGATCTCAATAATTAAACCGCATTCATAGTTGGAAATGTTTTTTTTTTCGAAATTCATGTTAAAACTTTCCGAACCTATAACTTTGTCAAAACTTTCCGAACCTATAACATTTGTCAAAACTGAACCGATTTTCAAAAGGAAAGGCGTTTTAGTCGTGGCTCGATCTTAATAATTAAACCGCATTCATAGTTGGAAATGTTTTTTTTTTCGAAATTCATGTTAAAACTTTCCGAACCTATAACTTTGTCAAAACTTTCCGAACCTATAACTATGTCAAAACTTTCCGAACATATAACTTTGTCAAAACTGAATCGATCTTTAAAAGGAAAGGCGTTTTAGTCGTGGCTCGATCTCAATAATTAAACCGCATTCATAGTTGGAAATGTTTTTTTTTTCGAAATTCATGTTAAAACTTTCCGAACCTATAACTTTGTCAAAACTTTCCGAACCTATAACTTTGTCAAAACTGAACCGATTTTCAAAAGGAAAGGCGTTTTAGTCGTGGCTGATCTCAATAATTAAACCGCATTCATAGTTGGAAATGTTTTTTTTTCGAAATTTATGTTAAAACTTTCCGAACCTATAACTTTTTCAAAACTTTCCGAACCTATAACTATGTCAAAACTTTCCGAACCTATAACTTTGTCAAAACTGAACCGATTTTCAAAAGGAAAGGCGTTTTAGTCGTGGCTCGATCTCAATAATTAAACCGCATTCATAGTTGGAAATGTTTTTTTTTTTGAAATTCATGTTAAAACTTTCCGAACCTATAACTTTGTCAAAACTTTCCGAACCTATAACTATGTCAAAATTTCCGAACCTATAACTTTGTCAAAACTGAACCGATTTTCAAAAGGAAAGGCGTTTTAGTCGTGGCTCGATCTCAATAATTAAACCGCATTCATAGTTGGAAATGTTTTTTTTTTCGAAATTATGTCAAAACTTTCCGAACCTATAACTTTTCCAAATTTTTCCGAACCTATAACTTTGTCAAAACTTTCCGAACCTATAACTTTGTCAAAACTGAACCGATTTTCAAAAGGAAAGGCGTTTTAGTCGTGGCTCGATCTCAATAATTAAACCGAATTCATAGTTGGAAATGTTTTTTTTTTCGAAATTCATGTTAAAAATTTCCGAACCTATAACTTTTTCAAAACTTTCCGAACCTATAACTTTGTCAAAACTTTTCCTAACCTATAACTTTGTCAAAACTTTCCGAACCTATAACTTTGTCAAAACTGAACCGATTTTCAAAAGGAAAGGCGTTTTAGTCGTGGCTCGATCTCAATAATTAAACCGCATTCATAGTTGGAAATGTTTTTTTTTTTTAAATTCATGTTAAAACTTTCCGAACCTATAACTTTTCAAAACTTTCCGAACCTAAACCTTTGTCAAAACTGAACCGATTTTCAAAAGGAAAGGCGTTTTAGTCGTGGCTCGATCTCAATAATTAAACCGCATTCATAGTTGGAAATGTTTTTTTTTTCGAAATATTTAAACTTTCCGAACCTATAACTTTGTCAAAACTTTCCGAACCTATAACTTTGTCAAAACTTTCCGAACCTATAACTTTGTCAAAACTGAACCGATTTTCAAAAGGAAAGGCGTTTTAGTCGTGGCTCGATCTCAATAATTAAACCGCATTCATAGTTGGAAATGTTTTTTTTTTCGAAATTCATAGTTAAAACTTTCCGAACCTATAACTTTGTCAAAATTTTCCGAACTATAACTATGTCAAAACTTTCCGAACATATAACTTTGTCAAAACTGAACCGATTTTCAAAAGGAAAGGCGTTTTAGTCGTGGCTCGATCTCAATAATTAAACCGCATTCATAATTGGAAATGTTTTTTTTTTCGAAATTCATGTTAAAACTTTCCGAACCTATAACTTTGTCAAAACTTTCCGAACCTATAAATGTCAAAACTAACCGATTTCAAAAGGAAAGGCGTTTTAGTCGTGGCTCGATCTCAATAATTAAACCGCATTCATAGTTGGAAATGTTTTTTTTTTCGAAATATTTCAAACTTTCCGAACCTATAACTTTTTCAAAACTTTCCGAACTTATAACTTTGTAAAAACTTTCCGAACCTATAACTATGTCAAAACTTTCCGAACATATAACTTTGTCAAAACTGAACCGATTTTCAAAAGGAGAGGCGTTTTAGTCGTGGCTCGATCTCAATAATTAAACCGCATTCATAGTTGGAAATGTTTTTTTTTTCGAAATTCAAGTTAAAACTTTCCGAACCTATAACTTTGTCAAAACTTTCCAAACCTATAACTTTGTCAAAACTGAACCGATTTTCAAAAGGAAAGGCGTTTTAGTCGTGGCTCGATCTCAATAATTAAACCGCATTCATAGTTGGAAATGTTTTTTTTTCGAAATTCATGTTAAAACTTTCCGAACCTTAACTTTGTCAAAACTTTCCGAACCTATAACTTTGTCAATTCTTTCCGAACCTATAATTTGTCAAAACTGAACCGATTTTCAAAAGGAAAGGCGTTTTAGTCGTGGCTCGATCTTAATAATTAAACCGCATTCATAGTTGGAAATGTTTTTTTTTCGAAATTCGAAATTTCAATATGTTAAAACTTTCCGAACCTATAACTTTGTCAAAACTTACCTCTGATTTTTTCAATTATAGTTGAAGGGCGTTTTATCGAATTTATGACTCAATCTCCGAATTATAATTGGAAACGTTTTTCATTCCTTTAATTTGTCAAAACTTTCCGCACCTATAACTTTGTCAATTTTTTCCGAACCTATAACTTTGTCAAAACTTTCCGAACATATAACTTTGTCAAAACTGAACCGATTTTCAAAAGGAAAGGCGTTTTAGTCGTGGCTCGATCTCAATAATTAAACCGCATTCATAGTTGGAAATGTTTTTTTTTTTCGAAATTCATGTCAAAACTTTCCGAACCTATAACTTTTTCAAAACTTTCCGAACCTATAACTTTGTCAAAACTTTCCGAACCTATAACTTTGTCAAAACTGAACCGATTTTCAAAAGGAAAGGCGTTTTAGTCGTGGCTCGATCTCAATAATTAAACCGAATTCATAGTTGGAAATGTTTTTTTTTTCGAAATTCATGTTCAAAACTTTCCGAACCTATAACTTTTTCAAAACTTTCCGAACCTATAACTATGTCAAAACTTTCCGAACATATAACTTTGTCAAAACTGAACCGATTTTAAAAGGAAAGGCGTTTTAGTCGTGGCTCGATCTCAATAATTAAACCGCATTCATAGTTGGAAATGTTTTTTTTTATTCGAAATTCATAGTTAAAACTTTCCGAACCTATAACTTTGTCAAAACTTTCCGAACCTATAACTTTGTCAAAACTTTCCGAACCTATAACTTTGTCAAAACTGAACCGATTTTCAAAAGGAAAGGTGTTTTAGTCGTGGCTCGATCTCAATAATTAAACCGCATTCATAATTGAAAATGTTTTTTTTTTCGTTAAACTTCATTTCTAAAACTTTCCGAACCTATAACTTTGTCAAAACTTTCCGAACCTATAACTATGTCAAAACTTTCCGAACATATAACTTTGTCAAAACTGAACCGATTTTCAAAAGGAAAGGCGTTTTAGTCGTGGCTCGATCTCAATAATTAAACCGAATTCATAGTTGGAAATGTTTTTTTTTCGAAATTCATGTTAAAACTTTCCGAACCTATAACTTTGTCAAAACTGAACCGATTTTCAAAAGGAAAGGCGTTTTAGTCGTGGCTCGATCTCAATAATTAAACCGCATTCATAGTTGGAAATGTTTTTTTTTCGAAATTCATGTTAAAACTTTCCGAACCTATAACTTTGTCAAAACTTTCCGAACCTATAACTTTGTCAAAACTGAACCGATTTTAAAAGGAAAGGCGTTTTAGTCGTGGCTCGATCTTAATAATTAAACCGCATTCATATTGGAAATGTTTTTTTTTTCGAAATTCATGTTAAAACTTTCCGAACCTATAACTTTGTCAAAACTTTCCGAACCTATAACTATGTCAAAACTTTCCGAACATATAACTTTGTCAAAACTGAACCGATTTTCAAAAGGAAAGGCGTTTTAGTCGTGGCTCGATCTCAATAATTAAACCGCATTCATAGTTGGAAATGTTTTTTTTTTCGAAATTCATGTTAAAACTTTCCGAACCTATAACTTTGTCAAAACTTTCCGAACCTATAACTTTGTCAAAACTGAACCGATTTTCAAAAGGAAAGGCGTTTTAGTCGTGGCTCGATCTCAATAATTAAACCGCATTCATAGTTGGAAATGTTTTTTTTTTCGAAATTCATGTTAAAACTTTCCGCACCTATAACTTTGTCAAAACTTTCCGAACCTATAACTTTGTCAAAACTTTCCGAACATATAACTTTGTCAAAACTGAACCGATTTTCAAAAGGAAAGGCGTTTTAGTCGTGGCTCGATCTCAATAATTAAACCGCATTCATAGTTGGAAATGTTTTTTTTTTCGAAATTCATGTTAAAACTTTCCGAACCTATAACTTTGTCAAAACTTTCCGAACCTATAACTATGTCAAAACTTTCCGAACATATAACTTTGTCAAAACTGAACCGATTTTCAAAAGGAAAGGCGTTTTAGTCGTGGCTCGATCTCAATAATTAAACCGCATTCATAGTTGGAAATGTTTTTTTTTTCGAAATTCATGTTAAAACTTTCCGAACCTATAACTTTGTCAAAACTTTCCGAACCTATAACTTTCAAAACTTTCCGAACATATAACTTTGTCAAAACTGAACCGATTTTCAAAAGGAAAGGCGTTTTAGTCGTGGCTCGATCTCAATAATTAAACCGAATTCATAGTTGGAAATGTTTTTTTTTTCGAAATTCATGTTAAAACTTTCCGAACCTATAACTTTGTCAAAACTTTCCGAACCTATAACTTTGTCAAAACTTTCCGAACATATAACTTTATCAAAACTGAACCATTTTCAAAAGGAAAGGCGTTTTAGTCGTGGCTCGATCTTAATAATTAAACCGCATTCATAGTTGGAAATGTTTTTTTTTCGAAATTCATGTTAAAACTTTCCGAACCTATAACTTTGTCAAAACTTTCCGAACCTAAAAATTTGTCAAAACTGAACCTATTTTCAAAAGGACCGGCGTTTTAGTCGTGGCTCAATCTCAATAATTAAATCGCATTCATAGTTGGAAAGGTTTTTTTTTCGAAATTCATGTCAAAACTTTCCGAACCTATAACTTTGTAAAAACTTTCCGAACCTATAACTTTGTCAAAACTGAACCGATTTTCAAAAGGAAAGTCGTTTTAGTCGTGACTCGATCTCAATAATTAAACCGCATTCATAGTTGGAAATGTTTTTTTTTTCGAAATTCATGTCAAAACTTTCCGAACCTATAAGTTTGTCAAAACTTTCCGAACCTATAACTATGTCAAACTTTCCGATCGTCAAAACTGAACCGATTTTCAAAAGGAAATGCGTTTTAGTCGTGGCTCGATCTCAATAATTAAACCGCATTCATAATTGAAAATGTTTTTTTTTTTAATTCATGTTAAAACTTTCCGAACCTATAACTTTGTCAAAACTTTCCGCACCTATAACTTTGTCAATTTTTTCCGAACATAGAACTTTGTCAAAACTTTCTGAACCTAAACCTTTGTCAAAACTGAACCGATTTTCAAAAGGAAAGGCGTTTTAGTCGTGGCTCGATCTCAATAATTAAACCGCATTCATAGTTGGAAATGTTTTTTTTTTTTCGAAATTCATGTCAAAACTTTCCGAACCTGTAACTTTGTCAATTTTTTCCAAACCTATAACTTTGTCAAAACTTTCCGAAAAAATAACTGTGTCAAAACTGAACCGATTTTCAAATGGAAATGCGTTTTAGTCGTGGCTCGATCTCAATAATTAAACCGCATTCATAATTGAAAATGTTTTTTTTTTTTTAAATTCATGTTAAAACTTTCCAAACCTATAACTTTTCCAAAACTTTCCGAACCTATAACTATGTCAAAACTTTCCGAACATATAACTTTGTCAAAACTGAACCGATTTTCAAAAGGAAAGGCGTATTAGTCGTGGCTCGATCTCAATAATTAAACAGAATTCATAGTTGGAAATGTTTTTTTTTCGAAATTTATGTTCAAAATTTCCGAACCTATAACTTTATCAAAACTTTCCGAACCTATAACTATGTCAAAGCTTTCCGAACCTATAACTTTGTCAAAACTGAATCGATCTTTAAAAGGAAAGGCGTTTTAGTCGTTGCTCGCTTTCAATAATTAAACCGCATTCATACTTGGAAATGTTTTTTTTTGTATTTCGAAATTCATATTAAAACTTTCCGAACCTGTAACTTTGTCAAAACTTTCCGAACCTATAACTATGTCAAAACTTTCCGAACATATAACTTTGTCAAAACTGAACCGATTTTCAAAAGGAAAGGCGTTTTAGTCGTGGCTCGATCTCACTAATTAAACCAAAATCATAATTGAAAATGTTTTTTTTTTTTTTTAATTCATGTTAAAACTTTCCGAACCTATAACTTTATCAAAACTTTCCGAACCTATAACTATGTCTAAACTTTCCGAACCTATAACTTTTTCAAAACTTTCCGAACTTATAACTTTGTAAAAACTTTCCGAACCTATAACTATGTCAAAACTTTCCGAACATATAACTTTGTCAAAACTGAACCGATTTTCAAAAGGAGAGGCGTTTTAGTCGTGGCTCGATCTCAATAATTAAACCGAATTCATAGTTGGAAATGTTTTTTTTTCGAAATTCAAGTTAAAACTTTCCGAACCTATAACTTTATCAAAACTGAACCGCTTTTCAAAAGGAAGGGCGTTGTAGTCGTGGCTCGATCTCAATAATTAAACCGCATTCATAGTTGGAAATGTTTTTTTTTAGAAATTCATGTCAAAACTTTCCGAACCTATAACTTTGTCAAAACTTTCCGAACCTATAACTATGTCTAAACTTTCCGAACCTATAACTTTTTCAAAACTTTCCGAACTTATAACTTTGTAAAAACTTTCCGAACCTATAACTTTGTCAAAACTTTCCGAACCTATAAATTTGTCAAAACTGAACCGATTTTCAAAAGGACAGGCGTTTTAGTCGTGGCTCGTTCTTAATAATTAAACCGCATTCATAGTTGGAAATGTTGTTTTTTTCGAAATTCATGTTAAATCTTTCCGAACCTATAACTTTGTCAAAACTTTCCGAACCTATAACTATGTCAAAACTTTCCGAACATATAACTTTGTCAAAACTGAACCGATTTTCAAAAGGAAAGGCGTTTTAGTCGTGGCTCGATCTCAATAATTAAACCGCATTCATAGTTGGAAATGTTTTTTTTTTCGAAATTCAAGTTAAAACTTTCCGAACCTATAACTTTGTCAAAACTGAACCGATTTTCAAAAGGAAGGGCGTTGTAGTCGTGGCTCGATCTCAATAATTAAACCGCATTCATAGTTGGAAATGTTTTTTTTTTCGAAATTCATGCAAAACTTTCCGAACTTTTAACTTTACCAGATTTCTACTAACCTATAACTTTGTCAAAACTTTCCGCACTATAACTTTGTCAATTTCCGAACCTATAACTTTGTCAAAACTTTCCGAACATATAACTTTGTCAAAACTGAACCGATTTTCAAAAGGAAAGGCGTTTTAGTCGTGGCTCGATCTCAATAATTAAACCGCATTCATAGTTGGAAATGTTGTTTTTTTGAATTCATGTTAAAACTTTCCGAACCTATAACTTGTCAAAACTTTCCGAACCTATAACTATGTCAAAACTTTCCGAACATATAACTTTGTCAAAACTGAACCGATTTTCAAAAGGAAAGGCGTTTTAGTCGTGGCTCGATCTCAATAATTAAACCGAATTCATAGTTGGAAATGTTTTTTTTTTCGAAATTTATGTTCAAAATTTCCGAACCTTAACTTTATCAAAACTTTCCGAACCTATAACTATGTCAAAACTTTCCGAACCTATAACTTTGTCAAAACTGAACCGATTTTCAAAAGGAAAGGCGTTTTAGTCGTGGCTCGATCTCAATAATTAAACCGCATTCATAGTTGGAAATGTTTTTTTTTTTTTCGAAATTCATGTTAAAACTTTCCGAACCTATAACTTTGTCAAAACTTTCCGAACCTATAACTATGTCAAAACTTTCCGAACATATAACTTTGTCAAAACTGAACCGATTTTCAAAAGGAAAGGCGTTTTAGTCGTGGCTCGATCTCAATAATTAAACCGAATTCATAGTTGGAAATGTTTTTTTTTTCGAAATTCATGTTAAAACTTTCCGAACCTATAACTTTATCAAACTTTCCGAACCTATAAATTTGTCAAAACTTTCCGAACCTATAACTATGTCAAAACTTTCCGAACCTATAACTTTGTCAAAACTGAACCGATTTTCAAAAGGAAAGGCGTTTTAGTCGTGGCTCGATCTCAATAATTAAACCGCATTCATAGTTGGAAATGTTTTTTTTTTTCGAAATTCATGTTAAAACTTTCCGAACCTATAACTTTGTCAAATCTTTCCGAACCTATAACTTTGTCAAAACTTTCCGAACATATAACTTTGTCAAAACTGAACCGATTTTCAAAAGGAAAGGCGTTTTAGTCGTGGCTCGATCTCAATAATTAAACCGCATTCATAGTTGGAAATGTTTTTTTTTTTCGAAATTCATGACAAAACTTTCCGAACTTTTAATTTTATCACATATTTATCTAACCTATAACTTTGTCAAAACTTTCCGAACCTATAACTTTGTCAAAACTTTCCGAACCTATAACTTTGTCAAAACTTTCCGAACATATAACTTTGTCAAAACTGAACCGATTTTCAAAAGGAAAGGCGTTTTAGTCGTGGCTCGATCTCAATAATTAAACCGCATTCATAGTTGGAAATGTTTTTTTTTTCGAAATTCAAGTTAAAACTTTCCGAACCTATAACTTTTTCAAAACTTTCCGAACCTATAACTATGTCAAAACTTTCCGAACATATAACTTTGTCAAAACTGAACCGATTTTCAAAAGGAAAGGCGTTTTAGTCGTGGCTCGATCTCAATAATTAAACCGAATTCATAGTTGGAAATGTTTTTTTTTTCGAAATTCATGTTAAAACTTTCCGAACCTATAACTTTGTCAAAACTTTCCGAACCTATAACTATGTCAAAACTTTCCGAACTATAACTTTGTCAAAACTGAACCGATTTTCAAAAGGAAAGGCGTTTTAGTCGTGGCTCGATCTCAATAATTAAACCGCATTCATAATTGGAAATGTTTTTTTTTTCGAAATTCATGTTAAAACTTTCCGAACCTATAACTTTGTCAAAACTTTCCGAACCTATAACTATGTCAAAACTTTCCGAACATATAACTTTGTCAAAACTGAACCGATTTTCAAAAGGAAAGGCGTTTTAGTCGTGGCTCGATCTCAATAATTAAACCGCATTCATAGTTGGAAATGTTTTTTTTTTCGAAATTCATGTCAAAACTTTCCGAACCTATAACTTTGTCAAAACTTTCCTAACCTATAACTATGTCAAAACTTTCCGAACATATAACTTTGTCAAAACTGAACCGATTTTCAAAAGGAAAGGCGTTTTAGTCGTGGCTCGATCTCAATAATTAAACCGCATTCATAGTTGGAAATGTTTTTTTTTTCGAAATTCATGTTAAAACTTTCCGAACCTATAACTTTGTCAAAACTTTCCGAACCTATAACTTTCAAAACTGAACCGATTTTCAAAAGGAAAGGCGTTTTAGTCGTGTGTTCAAAATTACGAATCATATAATTTTTTTCGAAATTCATGACAAAACTTTCCGAACTATAATTTTATCAATTTTTCTAAACTATAACTTTGTCAAAACTTTCCGAACCTATAACTTTGTCAAATCTTTCCGAACTATAACTTTGTCAAAACTTTCCGAACCTATAACTTTGTCAAAACTGAACCGATTTTCAAAAGGAAAGGCGTTTTAGTCGTGGCTCGATCTCAATAATTAAACCGCATTCATAGTTGGAAATGTTTTTTTTTTCGAAATTCATGTTAAAATTTCCGAACCTATAACTTTGTCAAAACTTTCCGAACCTATAACTATGTCAAAACTTTCCGAACCTATAACTTTGTCAAAACTGAACCGATTTTAAAAGGAAAGGCGTTTTAGTCGTGGCTCGCTCTCAATAATTAAACCGCATTCATAGTTGGAAATGTTTTTTTTTTTTCGAAATTCATGTTAAAACTTTCCGAACCTTAACTTTGTCAAAACTTTCCGAACCTATAACTATGTCAAAACTTTCCGAACATATAACTTTGTCAAAACTGAACCGATTTTCAAAAGGAAAGGCGTTTTAGTCGTGGCTCGATCTCAATAATTAAACCGCATTCATAGTTGGAAATGTTTTTTTTTTTTCGAAATTCATGTTAAAACTTTCCGAACCTATAACTTTTTCAAAACTTTCCGAACCTATAACTATGTCAAAACTTTCCGAACATATAACTTTGTCAAAACTGAACCGATTTTCAAAAGGAAAGGCGTTTTAGTCGTGGCTCGATCTCAATAATTAAACCGCATTCATAGTTGGAAATGTTTTTTTTTTCGAAATTCATGTCAAAACTTTCCGAACCTATAACTTTGTCGTGACTCTCTTAATAATTAAACCGCATTCATAGTTGAAATGTTTTTTTTTCGAATTGTGTTAAAACTTTCCGAACTATAACTTTGTCAAAACTTTCCGAACCTATAACTTTGTCAATACTTTCCGAACCTATAACTTTGTCAAAACTTTCCGAACATATAACTTTGTCAAAACTGAACCGATTTTCAAAAGGAAAGGCGTTTTAGTCGTGGCTCGATCTCAATAATTAAACCGCATTCATAGTTGGAAATGTTTTTTTTTTCTAAATTCTGTCAAAACTTTCCGAACTTATAACTTTTTTTAAAACTTTCCGAACATATAACTTTGTCAAAACTGAACCGATTTTCAAAAGGAAAGGCGTTTTAGTCGTGGCTCGATCTCAATAATTAAACCGCATTCATAGTTGGAAATGTTTTTTTTTTCGAAATTCATGTTAAAACTTTCCGAACCTATAACTTTTTCAATTTTTTCCGAACCTATAACTTTGTCAAAACTTTCCGAACATATAACTTTGTCAAAACTGAACCGATTTTCAAAAGGAAAGGCGTTTTAGTCGTGGCTCGATCTCAATAATTAAACCGCATTCATAGTTGGAAATGTTTTTTTTTTTTCGAAATTTATGACAAAACTTTCCGAACTTATAACTTTATCAATTTTATCCGAACCTATAACTTTGTCAAAACTTTCCGAACCTATAACTTTGTCAAAATTTTCCGAACCTATAAATTTGTCAAAACTTTCCGAATATATAACTTTGTCAAAACTGAACCGATTTTCAAAAGGAAAGGCGTTTTAGTCGTGGCTCGATCTCAATAATTAAACCGCATTCATAGTTGGAAATTTCTTTTTTTTTCGAAATTCATGTTAAAACTTTCCGAACCTGTAACTTTTTCAAAACTTTCCGAACCTCTAAATATGTCAAAACTTTCCGAATATATAACTTTGTCAAAACTGAACCTATTTTCAAAAGGAAAGGCGTTTTAGTCGTGGCTCGATCTCAATAATTAAACTGAATTCATAGTTGAAAATGTTTATTTTTTTCGAAATTCATGTTAAAACTTTCCGAACCTGTAACTTTGTCAAAACTTTCCGAACCTATAACTATGTCATAACTTTCCGAACCTATAACTTTGTCAAAACTGAATCGATCTTTAAAAGGAAAGGCGTTTTAGTCGTTGCTCGCTCTCAATAATTAAACCGCATTCATACTTGGAAATGTTTTTTTTGTATTTCGAACTTCATGTTAAAACTTTCCGAACCTATAACTTTGTCAAAAATTGCCGAATCTATAACTATGTCAAAACTTTCCGAACATATAACTTTGTCAAAACTGAACCGATTTTCAAAAGGAAAGGCGTTTTAGTCGTGGCTCGATCTCACTAATTAATCCGCATTCATAATTGAAAATGTTTTTTTTTTTTAATTCATGTTAAAACTTTCCGAACCTATAACTTTGTCAAAACTTTCCGAACCTATAACTATGTCAAAACTTTCCGAACATATAACTTTGTCAAAACTAAACCGATTTTCAAAAGGAAAGGCGTTTTAGTCGTGGCTCGATCTCAATAATTAAACCGCATTCATAGTTGGAAATGTTTTTTTTTTCGAAATTCATGTTAAAACTTTCCGAACCTATAACTTTGTCGTGGCTCGCTCTCAATAATTAAACCGCATTCATAGTTGGAAATGTTTTTTTTTTTCGAAATTTATGACAAAACTTTCCGAACTTTTAATTTTATCACATTTTTACTAACCTATAACTTTGCCAAAACTTTTTGCGCCTATAACTTTGTCAAATTTTTCCTAACCTATAACTTTGTCAAAACTTTCCGAACCTAAACCTTTGTCAAAACTGAACCGATTTTCAAAAGGAAAGGTGTTTTAGTCGTGGCTCGATCTCAATAATTAAACCGCATTCATAATTGAAAATGTTTTTTTTTTAAATTCATGTTAAAATTTTCCAAACCTATAACTTTTCCAAAACTTTCCGAACCTATAACTTTGTCAAAACTTTCCGAACATATAACTTTGTCAAAACTGAACCGATTTTCAAAAGGAAATGCGTATTAGTCGTGGCTCGATCTCAATAATTAAACCGAATTCATAGTTGGAAATGTTTTTTTTTCGAAATTTATGTTCAAAATTTCCGAACCTATAACTTTATCAAAACTTTCCGAACCTATAACTATGTCAAAACTTTCCGAACCTATAACTTTGTCAAAACTGAATCGATCTTTAAAAGGAAAGGCGTTTTAGTCGTTGCTCGCTCTCAATAATTAAACCGCATTCATACTTGGAAATGTTTTTTTTTGTATTTCGAAATTCATATTAAAACTTTCCGAACCTGTAACTTTGTCAAAATTTCCGAATCTATAACTATGTCAAAACTTTCCGAACATATAACTTTGTCAAAACTGAACCGATTTTCAAAAGGAAAAGCGTTTTAGTCGTGGCTCGATCTCACTAATTCGCATTCATAGTTGAAAATGTTTTTTTTTTTAATTCATGTTAAAACTTTCCGAACCTATAACTTTGTCAAAACTTTCCGAACCTATAACTATGTCAAAACTTTCCGAACATATAACTTTGTCAAAACTAAACCGATTTTCAAAAGGAAAGGCGTTTTAGTCGTGGCTCGATCTCAATAATTAAACCGCATTCATAGTTGGAAATGTTTTTTTTTTTTCGAAATTCATGTTAAAACTTTCCGAACTTATAACTTTTTTTAAAAATTTCCAAACCTATAACTTTTTTAAAACTTTCCGAACCTATAACTTTGTCAAAACTTTCTGAACCTATAACTTTGTCAAAACTGAACCGATTTTCAAAAGGAAAGGCGTTTTAGTCGTGGCTCGATCTCAATAATTAAACCGCATTCATAGTTGGAAATGTTTTTTTTTTCGAAATTCATGTTAAAACTTTCCGAACCTATAACTTTGTCAATTTTTTCCGAACCTATAACTATGTCAAAACTTTCCGAACATATAACTTTGTCAAAACTGAACCGATTTTCAAAAGGAAAGGCGTTTTAGTCGTGGCTCGTTCTCAATAATTAAACCGCATTCATAGTTGGAAATGTTTTTTTTTTCGAAATTTATGTTAAAACTTTCCGAACTTATAACTTTATCAATTTTATCCGAACCTATAGCTTTGTCAAAACTTTCCGAACGTATAACTTTGTCGAAACTTTCCGAACCTATAAATATGTCAAAACTTTCCGAATATATAACTTTGTCAAAACTGAACCGATTTTCAAAGGGAAAGGCGTTTTAGTCGTGGCTCGATCTCAATAATTAAATCGCATTCATAGTTGGAAATGTTTTTTTTTTTCGAAATTCATGTCAAAACTTTCCGAACCTTAACTTTGTCAAAACTTTCCGAACCTATAACTTTGTCAAAACTTTCCGAATATATAACTTTGTCAAAACTGAACCGATTTTCAAAAGGAAAGGCGTTTTAGTCGTGGCTCGATCTCAATAATTAAACCGCATTCATAGTTGGAAATGTTTTTTTTTTCGAAATTCATGTTAAAACTTTCCGAACCTATAACTTTTTCAAAACTTTCGGAACCTATAACTATGTCAAAACTTTCCGAATATATAACTTTGTCAAAACTGAACCGATTTTCAAAAGGAAAGGCGTTTTAGTCGTGGCTCGATCTCAATAATTAAACCGCATTCATAGTTGGAAATGTTTTTTTTTTTCGAAATTCATGTTAAAACTTTCCGAACCTATAACTTTGTCAAAACTTTCCGAACCTATAACTATGTCAAAACTTTCCGAACCTATAACTTTGTCAAAACTGAATCGATTTTTAAAAGGAAAGGCGTTTTAGTCGTTGCTCGCTCTCAATAATTAAACCGCATTCATAGTTGGAAATGTTTTTTTTGTATTTCGAACTTCATTTAAAACTTTCCGAACCTGTAACTTTGTCAAAAATTTCCGAATCTATAACTATGTCAAAACTTTCCGAACATATAACTTTGTCAAAACTGAACCGATTTTCAAAAGGAAAGGCGTTTTAGTCGTGGCTCGATCTCAATAATTAATACCGCATTCATATTTGAAAATGTTTTTTTTTTCGTAATTCATGTTAAAACTTTCCGAACCTATAACTTTGTCAAAACTTTCCGAACCTATAACTATGTCAAAACTTTCCGAACATATAACTTTGTCAAAACTGAACCGATTTTCAAAAGGAAAGGCGTTTTAGTCGTGGCTCGATTTAAATAATTAAACCGCATTCATAGTTGGAAATGTTTTTTTTTTCGAAATTCATGTTAAAACTTTCCGAACCTATAACTTTATCAAAACTGGACTCGACTCTCAATAATTAAACCGCATTCATAGTTGGAAATGTTTTTTTTTTCGAAATTTATGTCAAAACTTTCCGAACTTTTAATTTTATCACATTTTTACTAATCTATAACTTTGCCAAAACTTTCCGCGCCTATAACTTTATCAAATCTTTCCTAACCTATAACTTTGTCAAAACTTTCCGAACCTAAACTTTGTCAAAACTGAACCGATTTTCAAAAGGAAAGGCGTTTTAGTCGTGGCTCGATCTCAATAATTAAACCGCATTCATAATTGAAAATGTTTTTTTTTTTTGAAATTCATGTTAAAACTTTCCAAACCTATAACTTTTCCAAAACTTTCCGAACCTATAACTATGTCAAAACTTTCCGAACATATAACTTTGTCAAAACTGAACCGATTTTCAAAAGGAAAGGCGTTTTAGTCGTGGCTCGATCTCAATAATTAAACAGAATTCATAGTTGGAAATGTTTTTTTTTTCGAAATTTATGTTCAAAATTTCCGAACCTTAACTTTATCAAAACTTTCCGAACCTATAACTATGTCAAAACTTTCCGAACCTATAACTTTGTCAAAACTGAATCGATCTTTAAAAGGAAAGGCGTTTTAGTCGTTGCTCGCTCTCAATAATTAAACCGCATTCATACTTGGAAATGTTTTTTTTTGTATTTCGAAATTCATATTAAAACTTTCCGAACCTATAACTTTGTCAAAACTTTCCGAACCTATAACTATGTCAAAACTTTCCGAACATATAACTTTGTCAAAACTGAACCGATTTTCAAAAGGAAAGGCGTTTTAGTCGTGGCTCGATCTCACTAATTAAACCGCATTCATAATTGAAAATGTTTTTTTTTTTTAATTCATGTTAAAACTTTCCGAACCTATAACTTTGTCAAAACTTTCCGAACCTATAACTATGTCAAAACTTTCCGAACATATAACTTTGTCAAAACTAAACCGATTTTCAAAAGGAGAGGCGTTTTAGTCGTGGCTCGATCTCAATAATTAAACCGCATTCATAGTTGGAAATGTTTTTTTTTTCGAAATTCATGTTAAAACTTTCCGAACCTATAACTTGTCGTGGCTCGATCTCAATAATTAAACCGCATTCATAGTTCGAAATTGTTTTTTTTTTCGAAATTCATGTTAAAACTTTCCGAACCTATAACTTTTTCAAAACTTTCCGAACCTATAACTTTGTAAAACTTTCCGAAACTATCACTATGTCAAAACTTTCCGAATATATAACTTTGTCAAAACTGAACCGATTTTCAAAAGGAAAGGCATTTTAGTCGTGGCTCGATCTCAATAATTAAACCGCATTCATAGTTGGAAATGTTTTTTTTTTCTAAATTCATGTCAAAACTTTCCGAACTTATAACTTTTTTAAAACTTTCCGAACCTATAACTTTATAAAACTGAACCGATTTTCAAAAGGAAAGGCGTTTTAGTCGTGGCTCGATCTCAATAATTAAACCGCATTCATAGTTGGAAATGTTTTTTTTTCGAAATTCATGTTAAAACTTTCCGAACCTATAACTTTATCAATTTTTTCTGAACCTATAACTTTGTCAAAACTTTCCGAACCTATAACTTTGTCAAAACTGAACCGATTTTCAAAAGGAAAGGCGTTTTAGTCGTGGCTCGATCTCAATAATTAAACCGCATTCATAGTTGGAAATGTTTTTTTTTTTTCGAAATTTATGACAAAACTTTCCGAACTTATAACTTTATCAATTTTATCCGAACCTATAGCTTTGTCAAAACTTTCCGAACCTATAACTTTGTCAAAATTTTCCGAACCTATAACTATGTCAAAACTTTCCGAATATATAACTTTGTCAAAACTGGACCGATTTTCAAAAGGAAAGGCGTTTTAGTCGTGGCTCGATCTCAATAATTAAACCGCATTCATAGTTGGAAATTTTTTATTTTTTTGAAATTCATGTTAAAACTTTCCGAACCTTAACTTTGTCAAACTTTCCGAACCTCTAAATATGTCAAAACTTTCCGAATATATAACTTTGTCAAAACTGAACCGATTTTCAAAAGGAAAGGCGTTTTAGTCGTGGCTCGATCTCAATAATTAAACCGCATTCATAGTTGGAAATTTTTTTTTTTCGAAATTCATGTTAAAACTTTCCGAACCTATAACTTTGTCAAAACTTTCCGAACCTCTAAATATGTCAAAACTTTCCGAATATATAACTTTGTCAAAACTAAACCTATTTTCAAAAGGAAAGGCGTTTTAGTCGTGGCTCGATCTCAATAATTAAACTGAATTCATAGTTGAAAATGTTTATTTTTTTTGAAATTCATGTTAAAAATTTCCGAACCTTTAATTTTATCACATTTTTACTAACCTATAACTTTGCCAAAACTTTCCGCGCCTATAACTTTATCAAATTTTTCCTAACCTATAACTTTGTCAAAACTTTCCGAACCTATAACTAAGTCAAAACTTTCCGAACATATAACTTTGTCAAAACTAAACCGATTTTCAAAAGGAAAGGCGTTTTAGTCGTGGCTCGATCTCAATAATTAAACCGCATTCATAGTTGGAAATGTTTTTTTTTTTTCAAAATTCATGTCAATACTTTCCGAACCTATAACTTTGTCGTGGCTTTCCGCTCTCAATAATTAAACCGCATTCATAGTTGGAAATGTTTTTTTTTTTCGAAATTTATGACAAAACTTTCCGAACTTTTAATTTTATCACATTTTTTCTAACCTATAACTTTGCCAAAACTTTCCGCGCCTATAACTTTATCAAATTTTTCCTAACCTATAACTTTGTCAAAACTTTCCGAACCTATAACCATTGTCAAAACTGAACCGATTTTCAAAAGGAAAGGTGTTTTAGTCGTGGCTCGATCTCAATAATTAAACCGCATTCATAATTGAAAATGTTTTTTTTTTTTAAATTCATGTTAAAATTTTCCAAACCTATAACTTTTCCAAAACTTTCCGAACCTATAACTATGTCAAAACTTTCCGAACATATAACTTTGTCAAAACTGAACCGATTTTCAAAAGGAAATGCGTATTAGTCGTGGCTCGATCTCAATAATTAAACAGAATTCATAGTTGGAAATGTTTTTTTTTTCGAAATTTATGTTGAAAATTTCCGAACCTATAACTTTATCAAAACTTTCCGAACCTATAACTATGTCATAACTTTCCGAACCTATAACTTTGTCAAAACTGAATCGATCTTTAAAAGGAAAGGCGTTTTAGTCGTTGCTCGCTCTCAATAATTAAACCGCATTCATACTTGGAAATGTTTTTTTTTGTATTTCGAAATTCATATTAAAACTTTCCGATCCTGTAACTTTGTAAAAAATTGCCGAATCTATAACTATGTAAAAACTTTTCGAACATATAACTTTGTCAAAACTGAACCGATTTTCAAAAGGAAAAGCGTTTTAGTCGTGGCTCGATCTCACTAATTCGCATTCATAATTGAAAATGTTTTTTTTTTTTTATATTCATGTTAAAACTTTCCGAACCTATAACTTTGTCAAAACTTTCCGAACCTATAACTATGTCAAAACTTTCCGAACATATAACTTTGTCAAAACTAAACCGATTTTCAAAAGGAAAGGCGTTTTAGTCGTGGCTCGATTTAAATAATTAAACCGCATTCATAGTTGGAAATGTTTTTTTTTTCAAAATTCATGTCAAAACTTTCCGAACCTATAACTTCGTCGTGGCTCGCTCTCAATAATTAAACCGCATTCATAGTTCAAAATTGTTTTTTTTTTTTCGAAATTCGTGTTAAAACTTTCCGAACCTGTAACTTTGTCAAAACTTTCCGAACCTATAACTTTGTTAAAACTTTCCGAAACTATCACTATTTCAAAACTTTCCGAATGTATAACTTTGTCAAAACTGAACCGATTTTCAAAAGGAAAGGCGATTAAGTCGTGGCTCGATCTCAATAATTAAACCGCAGTCATAGTAGGAAATGTTTTTTTTTTCTAAATTCCTGTCAAAACTTTCCGAACTTATAACTTTTTTTAAAAATTTCCAAACCTATAACTTTAAAAAAACTAAACCGATTTTCAAAAGGAAAGGCGTTTTAGTCGTGGCTCGATTTCAATAATTAAACCGCATTCATAGTTGGAAATCTTTTTTTTTCGAAATTCGTGATAAAACTTTCCGAACCTGTAACTTTGTCAATTTTTTCTGAACCTATAACTTTGTCAAAGCTTTCCGAACATATAACTTTGTCAAAACTGAACCGATTTTCAAAAGGAAAGGCGTTTTAGTCGTGGCTCGTTCTCAATAATTATACTGCTTTCATAGTTGGAAATGTTTTTTTTTTTCAAAATTTATGACAAAACTTTCCGAACTTATAACTTTATCAATTTTATCCGAACCTATAGCTTTGTCAAAACTTTCCGAACGTATAACTTTGTCGAAATTTTCCGAACCTATAAATATGTCAAAACTTTCCGAATATATAACTTTGTCAAAACTGAACCGATTTACAAAGGGAAAGGCGTTTTAGTCGTGGCTCGATCTCAATAATTAAAGCGCATTCATAGTTGGAATTTTTTTTTTTTTTGAAATTCATGTTAAAACTTTCCGAACCTGTAACTTTGTCGAAACTTTCGGAACCTCTAAATATGTCAAAACTTTCCGAATATATAACTTTGTCAAAACTGATCCGATTTTCAAAAGGAAAGGCGTTTTAGTCGTGGCTCGATTTCAATAATTAAACCGCATTCATAGTTGGAAATGTTTTTTTTTTCGAAATTCATGTTAAAACTTTCCGAACCTGTAACTTTGTCGAAACTTTCGGAACCTATAAATATGTCAAAACTTTCCGAATATATAACTTTGTCAAAACTAAACCTATTTTCAAAAGGAAAGGCGTTTTAGTCGTGGCTCGATCTCAATAATTAAACTGAATTCATAGTTGAAAATGTTTTTTTTTTTCGAAATTCATGTTAAAAATTTCCGAACTTTTAATTTTATCACATTTTTACTAACCTATAACTTTGCCAAAACTTTCCGCACCTATAACTTTATCAAATTTTTCCTAACCTATAACTTTGTCAAAACTTTCCGAACCTATAACTAAGTCAAAACTTTCCGAACATATAACTTTGTCAAAACTAAACCGATTTTCAAAAGGAAAGGCGTTTTAGTCGTGGCTCGATTTAAATAATTAAAACGCATTCATAGTTGGAAATGTTTTTTTTTTTTCGAAATTCATGTCAATACTTTCCGAACCTATAACTTTGTCGTGGCTCGCTCTCAATAATTAAACCGCATTCATAGTTGGAAATGTTTTTTTTTTCGAAATTTATGACAAAACTTTCCGAACTTTTAATTTTATCACATTTTTACTAACCTATAACTTTGCCAAAACTTTCCGCGCCTATAACTTTATCAAATTTTTCCTAACCTATAACTTTGTCAAAACTTTCCGAACCTAAACCTTTGTCAAAACTGAACCGATTTTCAAAAGGAAAGGTGTTTTAGTCGTGGCTCGATCTCAATAATTACACCGCATTCATAATTGAAAATGTTTTTTTTTTTTTTAAATTCATGTTAAAATTTTCCAAACCTATAACTTTTCCAAAACTTTCCGAACCTATAACTATGTCAAAACTTTCCGAACATATAACTTTGTCAAAACTGAACCGATTTTCAAAAGGAAATGCGTATTAGTCGTGGCTCGATCTCAATAATTAAACAGAATTCATAGTTGGAAATGTTTTTTTTTTCGAAATTTATGTTGAAAATTTCCGAACCTATAACTTTATCAAAACTTTCCGAACCTATAACTATGTCATAACTTTCCGAACCTATAACTTTGTCAAAACTGAATCGATCTTTAAAAGGAAAGGCGTTTTAGTCGTTGCTCGCTCTCAATAATTAAACCGCATTCATACTTGGAAATGTTTTTTTTTGTATTTCGAAATTCATATTAAAACTTTCCGATCCTGTAACTTTGTAAAAAATTGCCGAATCTATAACTATGTAAAAACTTTTCGAACATATAACATTGTCAAAACTGAACCGATTTTCAAAAGGAAAAGCGTTTTAGTCGTGGCTCGATCTCACTAATTCGCATTCATAATTGAAAATGTTTTTTTTTTTTAATTCATGTTAAAACTTTCCGAACCTATAACTTTGTCAAAACTTTCCGAACCTATAACTAAGTCAAAACTTTCCGAACATATAACTTTGTCAAAACTAAACCGATTTTCAAAAGGAAAGGCGTTTTCGTCGTAGGCTCGATTTAAATAATTATACCGCATTCATAGTTGGAAATGTTTTTTTTTTCAAAATTCATGTCAAAACTTTCCGAACATATAACTTCGTCGTGGCTCGCTCTCAATAATTAAACCGCATTCATAGTTCGAAATTGATTTTTTTTTTTCGAAATTCGTGTTAAAACTTTCCGAACCTGTAACTTTGTCAAAACTTTCCGAACCTATAACTTTGTTAAAACTTTCCGAAACTATCACTATTTCAAAACTTTCCGAATGTATAACTTTGTCAAAACTGAACCGATTTTCAAAAGGAAAGGCGATTTAGTCGTGGCTCGATCTCAATAATTAAACCGCAGTCATAGTAGGAAATGTTTTTTTTTTCTAAATTCCTGTCAAAACTTTCCGAACTTATAACTTTTTTTAAAAATTTCCAAACCTATAACTTTAAAAAAGACTAAACCGATTTTCAAAAGGAAAGGCGTTTTAGTCGTGGCTCGATTTCAATAATTAAACCGCATTCATAGTTGGAAATCTTTTTTTTTTCGAAATTCGTGATAAAACTTTCCGAACCTGTAACTTTGTCAATTTTTTCCGAACCTATAACTTTGTCAAAGCTTTCCGAACATATAACTTTGTCAAAACTGAACCGATTTTCAAAAGGAAAGGCGTTTTAGTCGTGGCTCGTTCTCAATAATTATACTGCTTTCATAGTTGGAAATGTTTTTTTTTTTCAAAATTTATGACAAAACTTTCCGAACTTATAACTTTATCAATTTTATCCGAACCTATAGCTTTGTCAAAACTTTCCGAACGTATAACATTGTCGAAATTTTCCGAACCTATAAATATGTCAAAACTTTCCGAATATATAACTTTGTCAAAACTGAACCGATTTACAAAGGGAAAGGCGTTTTAGTCGTGGCTCGATTTCAATAATTAATCCGCATTCATAATTGAAAATGTTTTTTTTTTTTAATTCATGTTAAAACTTTCCGAACCTATAACTTTGTCAAAACTTTCCGAACCTATAACTAAGTCAAAACTTTCCGAACATATAACTTTGTCAAAACTAAACCGATTTTCAAAAGGAAAGGCGTTTTAGTCGTGGCTCGATTTAAATAATTAAACCGCATTCATAGTTGGAAATGTTTTTTTTTTCGAAATTCGTGTTAAAACTTTCCGAACCTGTAACTTTGTCAAAACTTTCCGAACCTATAACTTTGTTAAAACATTCCGAAACTATAACTATTTCAAAACTTTCCGAATATATAACTTTGTCAAAACTGAACCGATTTTCAAAAGGAAAGGCGTTTTAGTCGTGGCTCGATCTCACTAATTAATCCGCATTCATAATTGAAAATGTTTTTTTTTTTAAATTCATGTTAAAACTTTCCGAACCTATAACTTTGTCAAAACTTTCCGAACCTATAACTAAGTCAAAACTTTCCGAACATATAACTTTGTCAAAACTAAACCGATTTTCAAAAGGAAAGGCGTTTTAGTCGTGGCTCGATTTAAATAATTAAACCGCATTCATAGTTGGAAATGTTTTTTTTTTCGAAATTCATGTTAAAACTTTCCGAACCTATAACTTTGTCAAAACTTTCCGAACCTATAACTTTGTTAAAACATTCCGAAACTATAACTATTTCAAAACTTTCCGAATATATAACTTTGTCAAAACTGAACCGATTTTCAAAAGGAAAGGCGTTTTAGTCGTGGCTCGATCTCAATAATTAAACCACATTCATAGTAGGAAATGTTTTTTTTTTCTAAATTCCTGTCAAAACTTTCCGAACTTATAACTTTTTTTAAAAATTTCCAAACCTATAACTTTAAAAAAACTGAACCGATTTTCAAAAGGAAAGGCGTTTTAGTCGTGGCTCTATTTCAATAATTAAACCGCATTCATAGTTGGAAATTTTTTTTTTCGAAATTCGTGTTAAAACTTTCCGAACCTGTAACTTTGTCAATTTTTTCCGAACCTATAACTTTGTCAAAGCTTTCCGAACATATAACTTTGTCATGACTGAACCGATTTTCAAAAGGAAAGGCGTTTTAGTCATGGCTCGATCTCAATAATTAAACCGCATTCATAGTTCGATTTGTTTTTTTTTTCGAAATTCGTGTTTAAACTTTCCGAACCTGTAACTTTGTCAAAACTTTCCGAACCTATTACTTTGTTAAAACTTTCCGAAACTATAACTATTTCAAAACTTTCCGAATATGAACCGATTTTCAAAAGGAAAGGCGTTTTAGTCGTGGCTCGATTTCAATAATTAAACCGCTTTCATAGTTGGAAATGTTTTTTTTTTTCGAAATTCGTGTTAAAACTTTCCGAACCTGTAACTTTGTCAATTTTTTTCGAACCTATAACTTTGTCAAAACTTTCCGAACATATAGCTTTGTCAAAACTGAACCGATTTTCAAAAGGAAAGGCGTTTTAGTCGTGGCTCGCTCTTAATAATTAAACCGCATTCATAGTTCGAAATTGTTTTTTTTTTTCGAAATTCGTGTTAAAACTTTGCGAACCTGTAACATTGTCAAAACTTTCCGAACCTATAACAATGTATAAACTTTCCCGACCTATAACATTGTAAAAACTAAACCGATTTTCAAAAGGAAAGGCGTTTTAGTCGTGGCTCGTTCTCAATAATTATACTGCTTTCATAGTTGGAAATGTTTTTTTTTTTCAAAATTTATGACAAAACTTTCCGAACTTATAACTTTATCAATTTTATCCGAACCTATAACTTTGTCAATTTTTTTCGAACCTATAACTTTGTCAAAACTTTCCGAACATATAGCTTTGTCAAAACTGAACCGATTTTCAAAAGGAAAGGCGTTTTAGTCGTGGCTCGCTCTTAATAATTAAACCGCATTCATAGTTCGAAATTGTTTTTTTTTTTCGAAATTCGTGTTAAAACTTTGCGAACCTGTAACATTGTCAAAACTTTCCGAACCTATAACAATGTCAAAACTTTCCCGACCTATAACATTGTAAAAACTAAACCGATTTTCAAAAGGAAAGGCGTTTTAGTCGTGGCTCGTTCTCAATAATTATACTGCTTTCATAGTTGGAAATGTTTTTTTTTTTCAAAATTTATGACAAAACTTTCCGAACTTATAACTTTATCAATTTTATCCGAACCTATAGCTTTGTCAAAACTTTCCGAACCTATAACTATGTCGAAATTTTCCGAACCTATAAATATGTCAAAACTTTCCGAATATATAACTTTGTCAAAACTGAACCGATTTACAAAGGGAAAGCCGTTTTAGTCGTGGCTCGATTTCAATAATTAAATCGCATTCACAGTTGGATTTTTTTTTTTTTTTCTAAATTCATGTTAAAATATTCCGAACCTGTAACTTTGTCGAAACTTTCCGAACGTCTAAATATGTCAAAATTTTCCGAATATATAACTTTGTCAAAACTAAACCTATTTTCAAAAGGAAAGGCGTTTTAGTCGTGGCTCGATCTCAATAATTAAACTGAATTCATAGTTGAAAATGTTTATTTTTTTCGAAATTCATGTTAAAACTTTCCGAACCTGTAACTTTGTCAATTTTTTCCGAACCTATAACTTTGTCAAAACTTTCCGAACCTATAACTTTGTCAAAACTGAACCGATTTTCAAAATGAAAGGCGTTTTAGTCGTGGCTCGATTTCAATAATTAAACCGCATTCATAGTTCGAATTGTTTTTTTTTTTCGAAATTCGTGATAAAACTTTCCGAACCTGTAACTTTGTCAAAACTTTCCGAAACTATAACTATTTCAAAACTTTCCGAACATATAACTTTGTCAAAACTGAACCGATTTTTAAAACGAAAGGCGTTTATGTCGTGGCTCGATCTCAATAATTAAACCCATTCATAGTTGGAAATGTTTTTTTTTCTAAATTCCTGTCAAAACTTTCCGAACCTGTAACTTTGTCAATTTTTTCCGAACCTATAACTTTGTCAAAGCTTTCCGAACATATAACTTTGTCAAAACTAAACCGATTTTCAAAAGGAAAGGCGTTTTAGTCGTGGCTCGATTTAAATAATTAAACCGCATTCATAGTTGGAAATGTTTTTTTTTTTCGAAATTCGTGTTAAAACTTTCCGAACCTGTAACTTTGTCAAAACTTTCCGAACCTATAACTTTGTTAAAACATTCCGAAACTATAACTATTTCAAAACTTTCCGAATATATAACTTTGTCAAAACTGAACCGATTTTCAAAAGGAAAGGCGTTTAAGTCGTGGCTCGATCTCAATAATTAAACCACAGTCATAGTAGGAAATGTTTTTTTTTTCTAAATTCCTGTCAAAACTTTCCGAACTTATAACTTTTTTTAAAAATTTCCAAACCTATAACTTTAAAAAAGACTAAACCGATTTTCAAAAGGAAAGGCGTTTTAGTCGTGGCTCTATTTCAATAATTAAACCGCATTCATAGTTGGAAATTTTTCGAAATTCGTGTTAAAACTTTCCGAACCTGTAACTTTGTCAATTTTTTCCGAACCTATAACTTTGTCAAAGCTTTCCGAACATATAACTTTGTCATGACTGAACCGATTTTCAAAAGGAAAGGCGTTTTAGTCATGGCTCGCTCTCAATAATTAAACCGCATTCATAGTTCGATTTGTTTTTTTTTTCGAAATTCGTGTTTAAACTTTCCGAACCTGTAACTTTGTCAAAACTTTCCGAACCTATTACTTTGTTAAAACTTTCCGAAACTATAACTATTTCAAAACTTTCCGAATATGAACCGATTTTCAAAAGGAAAGGCGTTTAAGTCGTGGCTCGATTTCAATAATTAAACCGCTTTCATAGTTGGAAATGTTTTTTTTTTCGAAATTCGTGTTAAAACTTTCCGAACCTGTAACTTTGTCAATTTTTTTCGAACCTATAACTTTGTCAAAACTTTCCGAACATATAGCTTTGTCAAAACTGAACCGATTTTCAAAAGGAAAGGCGTTTTAGTCGTGGCTCGCTCTTAATAATTAAACCGCATTCATAGTTCGAAATTGTTTTTTTTTTTTTCGAAATTCGTGTTAAAACTTTGCGAACCTGTAACATTGTCAAAACTTTCCGAACCTATAACAATGTATAAACTTTCCCGACCTATAACATTGTAAAAACTAAACCGATTTTCAAAAGGAAAGGCGTTTTAGTCGTGGCTCGTTCTCAATAATTATACTGCTTTCATAGTTGGAAATGTTTTTTTTTTTCAAAATTTATGACAAAACTTTCCGAACTTATAACTTTATCAATTTTATCCGAACCTATAACTTTGTCAATTTTTTTCGAACCTATAACTTTGTCAAAACTTTCCGAACATATAGCTTTGTCAAAACTGAACCGATTTTCAAAAGGAAAGGCGTTTTAGTCGTGGCTCGCTCTCAATAATTAAACCGCATTCATAGTTCGAAATTGTTTTTTTTTTTCGAAATTCGTGTTAAAACTTTGCGAACCTGTAACATTGTCAAAACTTTCCGAACCTATAACAATGTCAAAACTTTCCGGACCTATAACATTGTAAAAACTAAACCGATTTTCAAAAGGAAAGGCGTTTTAGTCGTGGCTCGTTCTCAATAATTATACTGCTTTCATAGTTGGAAATGTTTTTTTTTTTCAAAATTTATGACAAAACTTTCCGAACTTATAACTTTATCAATTTTATCCGAACCTATAGCTTTGTCAAAACTTTCCGAACCTATAACTTTGTCGAAATTTTCCGAACCTATAAATATGTCAAAACTTTCCGAATATATAACTTTGTCAAAACTGAACCGATTTACAAAGGGAAAGCCGTTTTAGTCGTGGCTCGATTTCAATAATTAAATCGCATTCACAGTTGGATTTTTTTTTTTTTTTCTAAATTCATGTTAAAATATTCCGAACCTGTAACTTTGTCGAAACTTTCCGAACGTCTAAATATGTCAAAATTTTCCGAATATATAACTTTGTCAAAACTAAACCTATTTTCAAAAGGAAAGGCGTTTTAGTCGTGGCTCGATCTCAATAATTAAACTGAATTCATAGTTGAAAATGTTTATTTTTTTCGAAATTCATGTTAAAACTTTCCGAACCTGTAACTTTGTCAATTTTTTCCGAACCTATAACTTTGTCAAAACTTTCCGAACCTATAACTTTGTCAAAACTGAACCGATTTTCAAAATGAAAGGCGTTTTAGTCGTGGCTCGATTTCAATAATTAAACCGCATTCATAGTTCGAATTGTTTTTTTTTTTTCGAAATTCGTGATAAAACTTTCCGAACCTGTAACTTTGTCAAAACTTTCCGAAACTATAACTATTTCAAAACTTTCCGAACATATAACTTTGTCAAAACTGAACCGATTTTTAAAACGAAAGGCGTTTATGTCGTGGCTCGATCTCAATAATTAAACCCATTCATAGTTGGAAATGTTTTTTTTTCTAAATTCCTGTCAAAACTTTCCGAACCTGTAACTTTGTCAATTTTTTCCGAACCTATAACTTTGTCAAAGCTTTCCGAACATATAACTTTGTCATGACTGAACCGATTTTCAAAAGGAAAGGCGTTTTAGTCATGGCTCGCTCTCAATAATTAAACCGCATTCATAGTTCGATTTGTTTTTTTTTTCGAAATTCGTGTTTAAACTTTCCGAACCTGTAACTTTGTCAAAACTTTCCGAACCTATTACTTTGTTAAAACTTTCCGAAACTATAACTATTTCAAAACTTTCCGAATATGAACCGATTTTCAAAAGGAAAGGCGTTTAAGTCGTGGCTCGATTTCAATAATTAAACCGCTTTCATAGTTGGAAATGTTTTTTTTTTCGAAATTCGTGTTAAAACTTTCCGAACCTGTAACTTTGTCAATTTTTTTCGAACCTATAACTTTGTCAAAACTTTCCGAACATATAGCTTTGTCAAAACTGAACCGATTTTCAAAAGGAAAGGCGTTTTAGTCGTGGCTCGCTCTTAATAATTAAACCGCATTCATAGTTCGAAATTGTTTTTTTTTTTTCGAAATTCGTGTTAAAACTTTGCGAACCTGTAACATTGTCAAAACTTTCCGAACCTATAACAATGTCAAAACTTTCCCGACCTATAACATTGTAAAAACTAAACCGATTTTCAAAAGGAAAGGCGTTTTAGTCGTGGCTCGTTCTCAATAATTATACTGCTTTCATAGTTGGAAATGTTTTTTTTTTCAAAATTTATGACAAAACTTTCCGAACTTATAACTTTATCAATTTTATCCGAACCTATAACTTTGTCAATTTTTTTCGAACCTATAACTTTGTCAAAACTTTCCGAACATATAGCTTTGTCAAAACTGAACCGATTTTCAAAAGGAAAGGCGTTTTAGTCGTGGCTCGCTCTCAATAATTAAACCGCATTCATAGTTCGAAATTGTTTTTTTTTTTCGAAATTCGTGTTAAAACTTTGCGAACCTGTAACATTGTCAAAACTTTCCGAACCTATAACAATGTCAAAACTTTCCGGACCTATAACATTGTAAAAACTAAACCGATTTTCAAAAGGAAAGGCGTTTTAGTCGTGGCTCGTTCTCAATAATTATACTGCTTTCATAGTTGGAAATGTTTTTTTTTTTCAAAATTTATGACAAAACTTTCCGAACTTATAACTTTATCAATTTTATCCGAACCTATAGCTTTGTCAAAACTTTCCGAACCTATAACTTTGTCGAAATTTTCCGAACCTATAAATATGTCAAAACTTTCCGAATATATAACTTTGTCAAAACTGAACCGATTTACAAAGGGAAAGCCGTTTTAGTCGTGGCTCGATTTCAATAATTAAATCGCATTCACAGTTGGATTTTTTTTTTTTTCTAAATTCATGTTAAAATATTCCGAACCTGTAACTTTGTCGAAACTTTCCGAACGTCTAAATATGTCAAAATTTTCCGAATATATAACTTTGTCAAAACTAAACCTATTTTCAAAAGGAAAGGCGTTTTAGTCGTGGCTCGATCTCAATAATTAAACTGAATTCATAGTTGAAAATGTTTATTTTTTTCGAAATTCATGTTAAAACTTTCCGAACCTGTAACTTTGTCAATTTTTTCGAACCTATAACTTTGTCAAAACTTTCCGAACCTATAACTTTGTCAAAACTGAACCGATTTTCAAAATGAAAGGCGTTTTAGTCGTGGCTCGATTTCAATAATTAAACCGCATTCATAGTTCGAATTGTTTTTTTTTTTCGAAATTCGTGATAAAACTTTCCGAACCTGTAACTTTGTCAAAACTTTCCGAAACTATAACTATTTCAAAACTTTCCGAACATATAACTTTGTCAAAACTGAACCGATTTTTAAAACGAAAGGCGTTTATGTCGTGGCTCGATCTCAATAATTAAACCCATTCATAGTTGGAAATGTTTTTTTTTCTAAATTCCTGTCAAAACTTTCCGAACTTATAACTTTTTTTAAAACTTTCCAAACCTATAACTTTGTAAAAACTAAACCGATTTTCAAAAGGAAAGGCGGTTTAGTCGTGGCTCGATTTAAATAATTAAACCGCATTCATAGTTGGAAATTGTTTTTTTTTTTTCGAAATTCGTGTTAAAACTTTGCGAACCTGTAACTTAGTCAAAACTTTCCGAACCTATAACAATGTCAAAACTTTCCGGACCTATAACATTGTAAAAACTAAACCGATTTTCAAAAGGAAAGGCATTTTAGTCGTGGCTCGTTCTCAATAATTATACTGCTTTCATAGTTGGAAATGTTTTTGTTTTTCAAAATTTATGACAAAACTTTCCGAACTTATAACTTCATCAATTTTATCCGAACCTATAGCTTTGTCAAAACTTTCCGAACCTATAACTTTGTCGAAATTTTCCGAACCTATAAATATGTCAAAACTTACCGAATATATAACTTTGTCAAAACTGAACCGATTTACAAAGGGAAAGGCGTTTTAGTCGTGGCTCGATTTCAATAATTAAACCGCATTCATAGTTGAAAATTTTTTTTTTTTCGAAATTCATGTTTAAATATTCCGAACCTGTAACTTTGTCGAAACTTTCCGAACCTCTAAATATGTCAAAACTTTCCGAATATATAACTTTGTCAAAACTGAACCGATTTTCAAAAGGAAAGGCGTTTTAGTCGTGGCTCGATTTCAATAATTAAACCGCATTCATAGTTCGAATTGTTTTTTTTTCGAAATTCGTGATAAAATATTCCGAACCTGTAACTTTGTCGAAACTTTCCGAACCTCTAAATATGTCAAAACTTTCCGAATATATAACTTTGTCAAAACTAAACCTATTTTCAAAAAGGAAATGCGTTTTAGTCGTGGCTCGATCTCAATAATTAAACTGAATTCATAGTTGAAAATGTTTATTTTTTTCGAAATGCATGTTAAAACTTTCCGAATCTTAACTTTGTCAATTTTTTCCGAACTTATATCTTTGTCAAAACTTTCCGAACATATAACTTTATCAAAACTGAACCGATTTTCAAAAGGAAAGGTGGTTTAGTCGTGGCTCGCTCTCAATAATTAAACCGCATTCATAGTTGGAAATGTTTTTTATTTAAATTCATGTTATAACTTTCCGAGCCTATAACTTTGTCAAAACTTTCCGAAACTATAACTATGTCAAAACTTTCCGAACCTATAACTTTGTCAAAACTTAACCAATTTTCAAAAGGAAAGGCGTTTTAGTCGTGGCTCGATCTCAATAATTAAACCGCATTCATAGTTCGAAATTGTTTTTTTTTTTTCGAAATTTGTGTTAAAACTTTCCGAACCTGTAACTTTGACAAAACTTTCCGAACCTATAACTTTGTCAAAACTGAACCGATTTTCAAAACGAAAGGCGTTTTAGTCGTGGCTCAATCTCAATAATTAAACCGCATTCATAGTTCGAAATTGTTTTTTTTTTTTCGAAATTCGTGTTAAAACTTTCCGAACCTGTAACTTTGACAAAACTTTCCGAACCTATAACTATTTCAAAACTTTCCGAACCTATAACTTTGTCAAAACTGAACCGATTTTCAAAAGGAAAGGCGTTTAAGTCGTGGCTCGATCTCAATAATTAAACCGCATTCGTAGTAGGAAATGTTTTTTTTTTCTAAGTT
>JAWNNV010000265.1:0-57457 GCA_035044485.1 Scaptomyza reducta | reverse complement strand
TCGGAAAGTTTTAACATAAATTTCGAAAAAAAAAACATTTTCAACTATGAATTCGGTTTAATTATTGAGATCGAGCCACGACTAAAACGCCTTTCCTTTTGAAAATCGGTTCAGTTTTGACAAAGTTATAGGTTTGGAAAGTTTTGACATAGTTATAGGTTCGGAAAGTTTTGACAAAGTTATAGGTTCGGAAAGTTTTAACATGAATTTAAATAAAAAAAAAACATTTTCAATTATGAATGCGGTTTAATTAGTGAGATCGAGCCACGACTAAAACACCTTTCCTTTTGAAAATCGATTCAGTTTTGACAAAGTTATAGGTTCGGAAAGTTTTGACAAAGTTATAGGTTCGGAAAATTTTGATAAAGTTATAAGTTCGGAAAGTTTTGATTTGAATTTCGAAAAAAAAAAACATTTCCAACTATGAATTCGGTTTAATTATTGAGATCGAGCCACGACTAAAACGCCTTTCATTTTGAAAATCGGTTCAGTTTTGACAAAGTTATAGGTTCGGAAAGTTTTGACATAGTTATAGGTTCGGAAAGTTTTGACAAAGTTATAGGTTCGGAAAGTTTTGACTTAAATTTCGAAAATAAAACATTTCCAACTATGAATGCGGTTTAATTATTGAGATCGAGCCACGACTACAACGCATTTCCTTTTGAAAATCGGTTCAGTTTTGACAAAGTTATAGGTTCGGAAAGTTTTGACATAGTTATAGGTTCGGAAAGTTTTGACAAAGTTACAGGTTCGGAAAGTTTTAATATGAATTTCGAATAAAAAAAAACATTTCCAAGTATGAATGCGGTTTAATTATTGAGATCGAGCCACGACTAAAACGCCTTTCCTTTTGAAAATCGGTTCAGTTTTGACAAAGTTATAGGTTCGGAAAGTTTTGACATAGTTATAGGTTCGGAAAGTTTTGATAAAGTTATAGGTTCGGAAATTTTGAACATGAATTTCGAAAAAAAAACATTTTCAACTATGAATTCGGTTTAATTATTGAGATCGAGCCACGACTAAAACGCCTTTCCTTTTGAAAATCGGTTCAGTTTTGACAAAGTTATATGTTCGGAAAGTTTTGACATAGTTATAGGTTCGGAAAGTTTTGACAAAGTTATAGGTTCGGAAAGTTTTAACATGAATTTCGAAAAAAAAAACATTTCCAACTATGAATTCGGTTTAATTATTGAGATCGAGCCACGACTAAAACGCCTTTCCTTTTGAAAATCGGTTCAGTTTTGATAAAGTTATAGGTTCGGAAAGTTTTGACAATAGTTATAGGTTCGGAAAGTTTTGACAAAGTTATAGGTTCGGAAAGTTTTAACATGAATTTCGAATAAAAAAAAAACATTTTCAATTATGAATGCGGTTTAATTATTGAGATCGAGCCACGACTAAAACGCCTTTCCTTTTGAAAATCGGTTCAGTTTTGACAAAGTTATAGGTTCGGAAAGTTTTGACATAGTTATAGGTTCGGAAAGTTTTGACAAAGTTATAGGTTCGGAAAGTTTTAACATGAATTTGAAAAAAAAAAACATTTTCAACTATGAATGCGGTTTAATTATTGAGATCGAGCCACGACTAAAACGCCTTTCCTTTTGAAAATCGGTTCAGTTTTGATAAAGTTATAGGTTCGGAAAGTTTTGACAAAGTTATAGGTTCGGAAAGTTTTGACAAAGTTATAGGTTCGGAAAGTTTTGCATAAATTTCGAAAAAAAAAAACATTTCCAACTATGAATTCGGTTTAATTATTGAGATCGAGCCACGACTAAAACGCCTTTCCTTTTGAAAATCGGTTCAGTTTTGACAAAGTTATAGGTTCGGAAAGTTTTGACAAAGTTATAGGTTCGGAAAGTTTTGACATGAATTTCGAAAAAAAAACATTTTCAACTATGAATTCGGTTTAATTATTGAGATCGAGCCACGACTAAAACGCCTTTCCTTTTGAAAATCGGTTCAGTTTTGACAAAGTTATATGTTCGGAAAGTTTTGACATAGTTATAGGTTCGGAAAGTTTTGACAAAGTTATAGGTTCGGAAAGTTTTAACATGAATTTCGAAAAAAAAAACATTTTCAACTATGAATGCGGTTTAATTATTGAGATCGAGCCACGACTAAAACGCCTTTCCTTTTGAAAATCGGTTCAGTTTTGACAAAGTTATAGGTTCGGAAAGTTTTGACATAGTTATAGGTTCGGAAAGTTTTGACAAAGTTATAGGTTCGGAAAGTTTTAACATGAATTTAAAAAAAAAAACATTTTCAACTATGAATTCGGTTTAATTATTGAGATCGAGCCACGACTAAAACGCCTTTCCTTTTGAAAATCGGTTCAGTTTTGATAAAGTTATAGGTTCGGAAAGTTTTGACATAGTTATAGGTTCGGAAAATTTTGACAAAGTTATAGGTTCGGAAAGTTTTAACATGAATTTAAAAAAAAAACATTTCCAACTATGAATGCGGTTTAATTATTGAGATCGAGCCACGACTAAAACGCCTTTCCTTTTGAAAATCGGTTCAGTTTTGACAAAGTTATAGGTTCGGAAAGTTTTGACAAAGTTATAGGTTCGGAAAGTTTTGATAAAGTTATAGGTTCGGAAAGTTTTAACATGAATTTCGAAAAAAAAAACATTTTCAACTATGAATGCGGTTTAATTATTGAGATCGAGCCACGACTAAAACGCCTTTCCTTTTGAAAATCGGTTCAGTTTTGACAAAGTTATAGGTTCGGAAAGTTTTGACATAGTTATAGGTTCGGAAAGTTTTGTCATAAATTTCGAAAAAAAAAACATTTCCAACTATGAATTCGGTTTAATTATTGAGATCGAGCCACGACTAAAACGCCTTTCCTTTTGAAAATCGGTTCAGTTTTGATAAAGTTATAGGTTCGGAAAGTTTTGACATAGTTATAGGTTCGGAAAGTTTTGACAAAGTTATAGGTTCGGAAAGTTTTGTCATAAATTTCGAACAAAAAAAAACATTTCCAACTATGAATGCGGTTTAATTATTGAGATCGAGCCACGACTAAAACGCATTTCCTTTTGAAAATCGGTTCAGTTTTGACAAAGTTATTTGTTCGGAAAGTTTTGACAAAGTTATAGGTTCGGAAAGTTTTGACATGAATTTCGAAAAAAAAACATTTCCAACTATGAATTCGGTTTAATTATTGAGATCGAGCCACGACTAAAACGCCTTTCCTTTTGAAAATCGGTTCAGTTTTGACAAAGTTATATGTTCGGAAAGTTTTGACATAGTTATAGGTTCGGAAAGTTTTGGAAAAGTTATAGGTTTGGAAAGTTTTAACATGAATTTCGAAAAAAAAAAACATTTTCAACTATGAATTCGGTTTAATTATTGAGATCGAGCCACGACTAAAACGCATTTCCTTTTGAAAATCGGTTCAGTTTTGACAAAGTTATAGGTTCGGAAAGTTTTGACATAGTTATAGGTTCGGAAAGTTTTGACAAAGTTATAGGTTCGGAAAGTTTTAACATGAATTTCGAAAAAAAAAACATTTTCAACTATGAATTCGGTTTAATTATTGAGATCGAGCCACGACTAAAACGCCTTTCCTTTTGAAAATCGGTTCAGTTTTGATAAAGTTATAGGTTCGGAAAGTTTTGACATAGTTATAGGTTCGGAAAGTTTTGACAAAGTTATAGGTTCGGAAAGTTTTAACATGAATTTCAAAAAAAAAACATTTTCAACTATGAATTCGGTTTAATTATTGAGATCGAGCCACGACTAAAACGCCTTTCCTTTTGAAAATCGGTTCAGTTTTGACAAAGTTATATGTTCGGAAAGTTTTGACATAGTTATAGGTTCGGAAAGTTTTGACAAAGTTATAGGTTCGGAAAGTTTTAACATAAATTTCGAAAAAAAAAAACATTTCCAACTATGAATTCGGTTTAATTATTGAGATCGAGCCACGACTAAAACGCCTTTCCTTTTGAAAATCGGTTCAGTTTTGACAAAGTTATAGGTTCGGAAAGTTTTGACAAAGTTATAGGTTCGGAAAGTTTTGACATGAATTTCAAAAAAAAAACATTTCCAACTATGAATGCGGTTTAATTATTGAGATCGAGCCACGACTAAAACGCATTTCCTTTTGAAAATCGGTTCAGTTTTGATAAAGTTATAGGTTCGGAAAGTTTTAACATGAATTTCGAAAAAAAAAACATTTCCAACTATGAATTCGGTTTAATTATTGAGATCGAGCCACGACTAAAACGCCTCGCTTCAGTTTTGACAAAGTTATATGTTCGGAAAGTTTTGACATAGTTATAGGTTCGGAAAGTTTTGGAAAAGTTATAGGTTTGGAAAGTTTTAACATGAATTTAAAAAAAAAACATTTTCAATTATGAATTCGGTTTAAATCGGTTCAGTTTTGACAAAGTTATATTTTCGGAAAGTTTTGACAAAGTTATAGGTTCGGAAAGTTTTGACATGAATTTCGAAAAAAAAAACATTTCCAACTATGAATGCGGTTTAATTATTGAGATCGAGCCACGACTAAAACGCCTTTCCTTTTGAAAATCGGTTCAGTTTTGATAAAGTTATAGGTTCGGAAAGTTTTAACATGAATTTCGAAAATAAAAAACATTTTCAATTATGAATGCGGTTTAATTATTGAGATCGAGCCACGACTAAAACGCCTTTCCTTTTGAAAATCGGTTCAGTTTTGACAAAGTTATAGGTTCGGAAAGTTTTGACATAGTTATAGGTTCGGAAAGTTTTGACAAAGTTATAGGTTCGGAAAGTTTTAACATGAATTTGAAAAAAAAAAAACATTTTCAATTATGAATGCGGTTTAATTATTGAGATCGAGCCACGACTAAAACGCCTTTCCTTTTGAAAATCGGTTCAGTTTTGACAAAGTTATAGGTTCGGAAAGTTTTGACATAGTTATAGGTTCGGAAAGTTTTGATAAAGTTATAGGTTCGGAAAGTTTTGACATAAATTTCGAAAAAAAAAAACATTTTCAACTATGAATTCGGTTTAATTATTGAGATCGAGCCACGACTAAAACACCTTTCCTTTTGAAAATCGGTTCAGTTTTGACAAAGTTATAGGTTCGGAAAGTTTTGACATAGTTATAGGTTCGGAAAGTTTTAGACATGAATTTCGAAAAAAAAAAACATTTCCAACTATGAATGCGGTTTAATTATTGAGATCGAGCCACGACTAAAACGCCTTTCCTTTTGAAAATCGGTTCAGTTTTGACAAAGTTATATGTTCGGAAAGTTTTGACATAGTTATAGGTTCGGAAAGTTTTGACAAAGTTATAGGTTCGGAAAGTTTTGACATGAATTTCGAAAAAAAAAAAACATTTTCAACTATGAATTCGGTTTAATTATTGAGATCGAGCCACGACTAAAACGCCTTTCCTTTTGAAAATCGGTTCAGTTTTGACAAAGTTATATGTTCGGAAAGTTTTGACATAGTTATAGGTTCGGAAAGTTTTGAAAAAGTTATAGGTTCGGAAAGTTTTAACATGAATTTCAAAAAAAAAACATTTTCAACTATGAATTCGGTTTAATTATTGAGATCGAGCCACGACTAAAACGCCTTTCCTTTTGAAAATCGGTTCAGTTTTGATAAAGTTATAGGTTCGGAAAGTTTTGACATAGTTATAGGTTCGGAAAGTTTTGACAAAGTTACAGGTTCGGAAAGTTTTGTCATAAATTTCGAACAAAAAAAAAACATTTCCAACTATAATGCGGTTTAATTATTGAGATCGAGCCACGACTAAAACGCATTTCCTTTTGAAAATCGGTTCAGTTTTGACACAGTTATTTGTTCGGAAAGTTTTGACAAAGTTATAGGTTCGGAAAGTTTTGACATGAATTTCGAAAAAAAAAACATTTCCAACTATGAATTCGGTTTAATTATTGAGATCGAGCCACGACTAAAACGCCTCTCCTTTTGAAAATCGGTTCAGTTTTGACAAAGTTATATGTTCGGAAAGTTTTGACATAGTTATAGGTTCGGAAAGTTTTGGAAAAGTTAGAGGTTTGGAAAGTTTTAACATGAATTTCGAAAAAAAAAAACATTTTCAATTATGAATGCGGTTTAATTATTGAGATCGAGCCACGACTAAAACGCCTTTCCTTTTGAAAATCGGTTCAGTTTTGACAAAGTTATAGGTTCGGAAAGTTTTGACATAGTTATAGGTTCGGAAAGTTTTGATAAAGTTATAGGTTCGGAAATTCTAACATGAATTTCGAAAAAAAAAACATTTTCAACTATGAATTCGGTTTAATTATTGAGATCGAGCCACGACTAAAACGCCTTTCCTTTTGAAAATCGGTTCAGTTTTGATAAAGTTATAGGTTCGGAAAGTTTTGACATAGTTATAGGTTCGGAAAGTTTTGACAAAGTTACAGGTTCGGAAAGTTTTAACATGAATTTAAAAAAAAAAACATTTTCAACTATGAATGCGGTTTAATTATTGAGATCGAGCCACGACTAAAACGCATTTCCTTTTGAAAATCGGTTCAGTTTTGACAAAGTTATAGGTTCGGAAAGTTTTGACATAGTTATAGGTTCGGAAAGTTTTGACAAAGTTATAGGTTCGGAAAGTTTTGACATGAATTTCAAAAAAAAAACATTTTCAACTATGAATGCGGTTTAATTATTGAGATCGAGCCACGACTAAAACGCCTTTCCTTTTGAAAATCGGTTCAGTTTTGACAAAGTTATATGTTCGGAAAGTTTTGACATAGTTATAGGTTCGGAAAGTTTTGACAAAGTTATAGGTTCGGAAAGTTTTAACATGAATTTCGAAAAAAAAAAACATTTTCAACTATGAATTCGGTTTAATTATTGAGATCGAGCCACGACTAAAACGCCTTTCCTTTTGAAAATCGGTTCAGTTTTGATAAAGTTATAGGTTCGGAAAGTTTTGACATAGTTATAGGTTCGGAAAGTTTTGACAAAGTTATAGGTTCGGAAAGTTTTAACATAAATTTCGAAAAAAAAAAACATTTTCAACTATGAATTCGGTTTAATTATTGAGATCGAGCCACGACTAAAACGCCTTTCCTTTTGAAAATCGGTTCAGTTTTGACAAAGTTATAGGTTCGGAAAGTTTTGACATAGTTATAGGTTCGGAAAGTTTTGACAAAGTTATAGGTTCGGAAAGTTTTAACATGAATTTCGAAAAAAAAAAAACATTTTCAATTATGAATGCGGTTTAATTATTGAGATCGAGCCACGACTAAAACGCCTTTCCTTTTGAAAATCGGTTCAGTTTTGACAAAGTTATAGGTTCGGAAAGTTTTGACATAGTTATAGGTTCGGAAAGTTTTGACAAAGTTATAGGTTCGGAAAGTTTTGAACATGAATTTCGAAAAAAAAAAAACATTTTCAACTATGAATTCGGTTTAATTATTGAGATCGAGCCACGACTAAAACGCCTTTCCTTTTGAAAATCGGTTCAGTTTTGACAAAGTTATAGGTTCGGAAAGTTTTGACATAGTTATAGGTTCGGAAAGTTTTGACATGAATTTCGAAAAAAAAAACATTTCCAACTATGAATTCGGTTTAATTATTGAGATCGAGCCACGACTAAAACGCCTCTCCTTTTGAAAATCGGTTCAGTTTTGACAAAGTTATATGTTCGGAAAGTTTTGACATAGTTATAGGTTCGGAAAGTTTTGGAAAAGTTAGAGGTTTGGAAAGTTTTAACATAAATTTCAAAAAAAAAAACATTTTCAACTATGAATTCGGTTTAATTATTGAGATCGAGCCACGACTAAAACGCATTTCCTTTTGAAAATCGGTTCAGTTTTGATAAAGTTATATGTTCGGAAAGTTTTGACATAGTTATAGGTTCGGAAAGTTTTGACAAAGTTACAGGTTCGGCAAGTTTTAACATGAATTTCGAAAAAAAAAAACATTTCCAACTATGAATTCGGTTTAATTATTGAGATCGAGCCACGACTAAAACGCCTTTCCTTTTGAAAATCGGTTCAGTTTTGATAAAGTTATAGGTTCGGAAAGTTTTGACATAGTTATAGGTTCGGAAAGTTTTGACAAAGTTACAGGTTCGGAAAGTTTTAACATGAATTTAAAAAAAAAAACATTTTCAATTATGAATGCGGTTTAATTATTGAGATCGAGCCACGACTAAAACGCCTTTCCTTTTGAAAATCGGTTCAGTTTTGACAAAGTTATAGGTTCGGAAAGTTTTGACATAGTTATAGGTTCGGAAAGTTTTGACAAAGTTATAGGTTCGGAAAGTTTTAACATGAATTTCAAAAAAAAAACATTTTCAATTATGAATGCGGTTTAATTATTGAGATCGAGCCACGACTAAAACGCCTTTCCTTTTGAAAATCGGTTCAGTTTTGACAAAGTTATAGGTTCGGAAAGTTTTGACATAGTTATAGGTTCGGAAAGTTTTGACAAAGTTATAGGTTCGGAAAGTTTTGTCATAAATTTCGAAAAAAAAAAAACATTTCCAACTATGAATGCGGTTTAATTATTGAGATTGAGCCACGACTAAAACGCCTTTCCTTTTGAAAATCGGTTCAGTTTTGATAAAGTTATAGGTTCGGAAAGTTTTGACATAGTTATAGGTTCGGAAAGTTTTGACAAAGTTATAGGTTCGGAAAATTTTGATAAAGTTATAGGTTCGGAAAGTTTTGTACATAAATTTCGAAAAAAAAAAACATTTTCAACTATGAATTCGGTTTAATTATTGAGATCGAGCCACGACTAAAACGCTTTCCTTTTGAAAATCGGTTCAGTTTTGACAAAGTTATATGTTCGGAAAGTTTTGACATAGTTATAGGTTCGGAAAGTTTTGACAAAGTTATAGGTTCGGAAAGTTTTGACATAAATTTCGAAAAAAAAAAAACATTTCCAACTATGAATGCGGTTTAATTATTGAGATCGAGCCACGACTAAAACGCCTTTCCTTTTGAAAATCGGTTCAGTTTTGACAAAGGTTATTATGTTCGGAAAGTTTTGACATAGTTATAGGTTCGGAAAATATTTGACAAAGTTATAGGTTCGGAAAGTTTTGACAAAGTTATAGGTTCAGTGAAAAATTTTGGACAAATTATAGGTTCGGAAAGTTTTAACATGAATTTCGAAAAAAAAAACATTTTCAACTATGAATGCGGTTTAATTATTGAGATCGAGCCACGACTAAAACGCCTTTCCTTTTGAAAATCGGTTCAGTTTTGACAAAGTTATAGGTTCGGAAAGTTTTGACAAAGTTATATGTTCGGAAAATTTTGACAAAGTTATAGGTTCGGAAAGTTTTGACAAAGTTATAGGTTAGTAAAAATGTGATAAAATTAAAAGTTCGGAAAGTTTTGTCATAAATTTCGAAAAAAAAACATTTCCAACTATGAATTCGGTTTAATTATTGAGATCGAGCCACGACTAAAACGCCTTTCCTTTTGAAAATCGGTTCAGTTTTGATAAAGTTATAGGTTCGGAAAGTTTTGACATAGTTATAGGTTCGGAAAGTTTTGACAAAGTTATAGGTTCGGAAAGTTTTAACATGAATTTAAAAAAAAAAACATTTTCAATTATGAATGCGGTTTAATTATTGAGATCGAGCCACGACTAAAACGCCTTTCCTTTTGAAAATCGGTTCAGTTTTGACAAAGTTATAGGTTCGGAAAGTTTTGACATAGTTATAGGTTCGGAAAGTTTTGACAAAGTTATAGGTTCGGAAAGTTTTAACATGAATTTAAAAAAAAAACATTTTCAATTATGAATGCGGTTTAATTATTGAGATCGAGCCACGACTAAAACGCCTTTCCTTTTGAAAATCGGTTCAGTTTTGACAAAGGTTATAGGTTCGGAAAGTTTTGACATAGTTATAGGTTCGGAAAATTTTGATAAAGTTATAGGTTCGGAAAGTTTTGTCATAAATTTCGAAAAAAAAAAACATTTCCAACTATGAATGCGGTTTAATTATTGAGATTGAGCCATGACTAAAACGCCTTTCCTTTTGAAAATCGGTTTAGTTTTGATAAAGTTATAGGTTCGGAAAGTTTTGACATAGTTATAGGTTCGGAAAGTTTTGACAAAGTTATAGGTTCGGAAAGTTTTGATAAAGTTATAGGTTCGCAAATTTTGAACATAAATTTCGAAAAAAAAAACATTTTCAACTATGAATTCTGTTTAATTATTGAGATCGAGCCACGACTAAAACGCCTTTCCTTTTGAAAATCGGTTCAGTTTTGATAAAGTTATAGGTTCGAAAAGTTTTGACATAGTTATAGGTTCGGAAAGTTTTGACAAAGTTACAGGTTCGGAAAGTTTTGTCATAAATTTCGAACAAAAAAAAAACATTTCCAACTATGAATGCGGTTTAATTATTGAGATCGAGCCACGACTAAAACGCATTTCCTTTTGAAAATCGGTTCAGTTTTGACAAAGTTATTTGTTCGGAAAGTTTTGACAAAGTTATAGGTTCGGAAAAATTTGATAAAGTTATAAGTTCGGAAAGTTTTGACATGAATTTCGAACAAAAAAAAACATTTCCAACTATGAATGCGGTTTAATTATTGAGATCGAGCCACGACTAAAACGCATTTCCTTTTGAAAATCGGTTCAGTTTTGACAAAGTTATATGTTCGGAAAGTTTTGACAAAGTTATAGGTTCGGAAAGTTTTGACAAAGTTATAGGTTCGGAAAGTTTTGACATGAATTTCGAAAAAAAAAAACATTTTCAACTATGAATGCGGTTTAATTATTGAGATCGAGCCACGACTAAAACGCCTTTCCTTTTGAAAATCGGTTTAGTTTTGATAAAGTTATAGGTTCGGAAAGTTTTGACATAGTTATAGGTTCGGAAAATATTGACAAAGTTATAGGTTCGGAAAGTTTTGACATGAATTTCGAAAAAAAAAAAACATTTCCAACTATGAATGCGGTTTAATTATTGAGATCGAGCCACGACTAAAACGCACTTTCCTTTTGAAAATCGGTTCAGTTTTGACAAAGTTATAGGTTCGGAAAGTTTTGACATAAGTTATATGGTTCGGAAAGTTTTGACAAAGTTATAGGTTCGTGAAAGTTTTAACATGAATTTCGAAAAAAAAAAAAACATTTCCATCTATGAATGCGGTTTAATTATTAAGATCGAGCCACGACTAAAACGCCTTTCCTTTTGAAAATCGGTTCAGTTTTGATAAAGTTATAGGTTCGGAAAGTTTTAACTTGCATTTCGAAAAAAAAAACATTTCCAACTATGAATTCGGTTTAATTATTGAGATCGAGCCACGACTAAAACGCCGTCTCCTTTTGAAAAGTTTATGTTCGGAAGTTTTGACATAGTTATAGGTTCGGAAAGTTTTGGAAAAGTTATAGGTTTGGAAAGTTTTAACATGAATTTAAAAAAAAAAAACATTTTAAATTTGAATGCGGTTTAATTAGTGAGATCGAGCCACGACTAAAACGCATTTCCTTTTGAAAATCGGTTCAGTTTTGACAAAGTTATATGTTCGGAAAGTTTTGACATAGTTATACGTTCGGAAAGTTATGACAAAGTTATAGGTTCTGAAAGTTCTAACACGAATTTCGAAAAAAAAAACATTTCCAACTATGAATTCGGTTTAATTATTGAGATTGAGCCATGACTAAAACGCCTTTCCTTTTGAAAATCGGTTTAGTTTTGATAAAGTTATAGGTTCGGAAAGTTTTGACATAGTTATAGGTTCGGAAAGTTTTGACAAAGTTATAGGTTCGGAAAGTTTTGATAAAGTTATAGGTTCGCAAATTTTGAACATAAATTTGGAAAAAAAAAACATTTTCAACTATGAATTCTGTTTAATTATTGAGATCGAGCCACGACTACAACGCCCTTCCTTTTGAAAATCGGTTCAGTTTTGATAAAGTTATAGGTTCGGAAAGTTTTGACATAGTTATAGGTTCGGAAAGTTTTGACAAAGTTATAGGTTCGGAAAGTTTTAACATGAATTTCGAAAAAAAAAAACATTTCCAACTATGAATGCGGTTTAATTATTGAGATTGAGCCACGACTAAAACGCCTTTCCTTTTGAAAATCGGTTCAGTTTTGATAAAGTTATATGTTCGGAAAGTTTTGACATAGTTATAGGTTCGGAAAGTTTTGACAAAGTTATAGGTTCGGAAAGTTTTGAACATGAATTTCGAAAAAAAAAACATTTTCAACTATGAATTCGGTTTAATTATTGAGATCGAGCCACGACTAAAACGCCTTTCCTTTTGAAAATCGGTTCAGTTTTGATAAAGTTATATGTTCGGAAAGTTTTGACATAGTTATAGGTTCGGAAAGTTTTGACAAAGTTATAGGTTTGGAAAGTTTTGTCATAAATTTCGAAAAAAAAAAAACATTTTCAACTATGAATTCGGTTTAATTATTGAGATCGAGCCACGACTAAAACGCATTTCCTTTTGAAAATCGGTTCAGTTTTGACAAAGTTATATGTTCGGAAAGTTTTGACATAGTTATAGGTTCGGAAAGTTTTGACAAAGTTATAGGTTCGGAAAGTTTTAACATGAATTTCGAAAAAAAAACCTTTCCAACTATGAATTCGGTTTAATTATTGAGATTGAGCCACGACTAAAACGCCTTTCCTTTTGAAAATCGGTTCAGTTTTGATAAAGTTATAGGTTCGGAAAGTTTTGACATAGTTATAGGTTCGAAAAGTTTTGACAAAGTTATAGGTTCGGAAAGTTTTAACTTGAATTTCGAAAAAAAAACATTTCCAACTATGAATTCGGTTTAATTATTGAGATCGAGCCACGACTAAAACGCCTCTCCTTTTGAAAATCGGTTCAGTTTTGACAAAGTTATATGTTCGGAAAGTTTTGACATAGTTATAGGTTCGGAAAGTTTTGGAAAAGTTATAGGTTTGGAAAGTTTTAACATGAATTTAAAAAAAAAAAACATTTTCAATTATGAATGCGGTTTAATTAGTGAGATCGAGCCACGACTAAAACGCATTTCCTTTTGAAAATCGGTTCAGTTTTGACAAAGTTATATGTTCGGAAAGTTTTGACATAGTTATAGGTTCGGAAAGTTTTGACAAAGTTATAGGTTCGGAAAGTTTTAACATAAATTTCGAAAAAAAAAACATTTTCAACTATGAATGCGGTTTAATTATTGAGATCGAGCCACGACTAAAACACCTTTCCTTTTTAAAATCGGTTCAGTTTTGACAAATTTATAGGTTCGGAAAGTTTTGACAAACTTATAGGTTCGGAAAGTTTTAACTTGAATTTCGAAAAAAAAAACATTTCCAACTATGAATGCGGTTTAATTATTGAGATCGAGCCACGACTACAACGCCCTTCCTTTTTGAAAATCGGTTCAGTTTTGATAAAGTTATAAGTTCGGAAAGTTTTAACTTGAATTTCGAAAAAAAAAACATTTCCAACTATGAATTCGGTTTAATTATTGAGATCGAGCGACGTCTAAAACGCCTCTCCTTTTGAAAATCGGTTCAGTTTTCACAAAGTTATATGTTCGGAAAGTTTTGACATAGTTATAGGTTCGGAAAGTTTTGGAAAAGTTAGAGGTTTGGAAAGTTTTAACATGAATTTAAAAAAAAACATTTTCAATTATGAATGCGGTTTAATTATTGAGATCGAGCCACGACTAAAACGCCTTTCCTTTTGAAAATCGGTTCAGTTTTGACAAAGTTATCTGTTCGGAAAGTTTTGACATAGTTATAGGTTCGGAAAGTTTTGACAAAGTTACAGGTTCGGAAAGTTTTAATATGAATTTCGAAAAACAAAAAAAACATTTCCAAGTATGAATGCGGTTTAATTATTGAGAGCGAGCATCGACTAAAACGCCTTTTCTTTTAAAGATCGATTCAGTTTTGACCAAGTTTTAGGTTCGGAAAGTTTTGACATAGTTATAGGTTCGGAAAGTTTTGGAAAAGTTATAGGTTCGGAAAGTTTTAACTTGAATTTCGAAAAAAAAAACATTTCCAACTATGAATTCGGTTTAATTATTGAGATCGAGCCACGACTAAAACGCCTCTCCTTTTGAAAATCGGTTCAGTTTTGATAAAGTTATATGTTCGGAAAGTTTTGACATAGTTATAGGTTCGGAAAGTTTTGACAAAGTTATAGGTTCGGAAAGTTTTAACATGAATTTCGAAAAAAAAAACATTTTCAACTATGAATTCGGTTTAATTATTGAGATCGAGCCACGACTAAAACGCCTTTCCTTTTGAAAATCGGTTCAGTTTTGACAAAGTTATATGTTCGGAAAGTTTTGACATAGTTATAGGTTCGGAAAGTTTTGGAAAAGTTATAGGTTTGGAAAGTTTTAACATGAATTTAAAAAAAAAAAATAAATTTTCAATTATGAATGCGGTTTAATTAGTGAGATCGAGCCACGACTAAAACGCATTTCCTTTTGAAAATCGGTTCAGTTTTGACAAAGTTATATGTTCGGAAAGTTTTGACATAGTTATAGGTTCGGAAAGTTTTGACAAAGTTATAGGTTCGGAAAGTTTTAACACGAATTTCGAAAAAAAAAACATTTCCAACTATGAATGCGGTTTAATTATTGAGATCGAGCCACGACTAAAACGCCTTTCCTTTTGAAAATCGGTTCAGTTTTGATAAATTTATAGGTTCGGAAAGTTTTGACAAAGTTATAGGTTCGGAAAGTTTTAACTTGAATTTCGAAAAAAAAAACATTTCCAACTATGAATGCGGTTTAATTATTGAGATCGAGCCACGACTAAAACGCCTTTCCTTTTGAAAATCGGTTCAGTTTTGATAAAGTTATAGGTTCGGAAAGTTTTTAAATGAATTTCGAAAAAAAAAACATTTCCAACTATGAATGCGGTTTAATTATTGAGATCGAGCCACGACTAAAACGCCTTTCCTTTTGAAAATCGGTTCAGTTTTGACAAAGTTATATGTTCGGAAAGTTTTGACATAGTTATAGGTTCGGAAAGTTTTGACAAAGTTATAGGTTCGGAAAGTTTTAACATGAATTTAAAAAAAAAAACATTTTCAATTATGAATGCGGTTTAATTATTGAGATCGAGCCACGACTAAAACGCCTTTCCTTTTGAAAATCGGTTCAGTTTTGACAAAGTTATATGTTCGGAAAGTTTTGACATAGTTATAGGTTCGGAAAGTTTTGACAAAGTTATAGGTTCGGAAAGTTTTAACATGAATTTCGAAAAAAAAACATTTTCAACTATGAATGCGGTTTAATTATTGAGATCGAGCCACGACTAAAACGCCTTTCCTTTTGAAAATCGGTTCAGTTTTGATAAGTTTAGGTTCGGAAAGTTTTGACAAGTTATAGGTTCGGAAAGTTTTAACTTGAATTTCGAAAAAAAAAACATTTCCAACTATGAATTCGGTTTAATTATTGAGATCGAGCCACGACTAAAACGCCTTTCCTTTTGAAAATCGGTTCAGTTTTGACAAAGTTATAGGTTCGGAAAGTTTTGACATAGTTATAGGTTCGGAAAGTTTTGGAAAGTTTTAACATGAATTTGAAAAAAAAAAAAACATTTTCAATTATGAATGCGGTTTAATTAGTGAGATCGAGCCACGACTAAAACGCCTTTCCTTTTGAAAATCGGTTCAGTTTTGACAAAGTTATATGTTCGGAAAGTTTTGACATAGTTATAGGTTCGGAAAGTTTTGACAAAGTTATAGGTTCGGAAAGTTTTAACATGAATTTAAAAAAAAAAAACATTTTCAATTATGAATGCGGTTTAATTATTGAGATCGAGCCACGACTAAAACGCCTTTCCTTTTGAAAATCGGTTCAGTTTTGACAAAGTTATAGGTTCGGAAAGTTTTGGAAAAGTTATAGGTTCGGAAAGTTTTAACATGAATTTCGAAAAAAAAACATTTTCAACTATGAATGCGGTTTAATTATTGAGATCGAGCCACGACTAAAACGCCTTTCCTTTTGAAAATCGGTTCAGTTTTGATAAAGTTATAGGTTCGGAAAGTTTTGACATAGTTATAGGTTCGGAAAGTTTTGACAAAGTTATAGGTTCGGAAAGTTTTAACATGAATTTCGAAAAAAAAAACATTTCCAACTATGAATTCGGTTTAATTATTGAGATCGAGCCACGACTAAAACGCCTTTCCTTTTGAAAATCGGTTCAGTTTTGACAAAGTTATATGTTCGGAAAGTTTTGACATAGTTATAGGTTCGGAAAGTTTTGAAAAAGTTATAGGTTCGGAAAGTTTTAACATGAATTTCAAAAAAAAAAAACATTTTCAACTATGAATGCGGTTTAATTATTGAGATCGAGCCACGACTAAAACGCCTTTCCTTTTGAAAATCGGTTCAGTTTTGACAAAGTTATATGTTCGGAAAGTTTTGACATAGTTATAGGTTCGGAAAGTTTTGACAAAGTTATAGGTTCGGAAAGTTTTAACATGAATTTCGAAAAAAAAAACATTTTCAACTATGAATGCGGTTTAATTATTGAGATCGAGCCACGACTAAAACGCCTTTCCTTTTGAAAATCGGTTCAGTTTTGACAAAGTTATATGTTCGGAAAGTTTTGACATAGTTATAGGTTCGGAAAGTTTTGATAAAGTTATAGGTTCGGAAAGTTTTAACATGAATTTCAAAAAAAAAACATTTTCAACTATGAATGCGGTTTAATTATTGAGATCGAGCCACGACTAAAACGCCTTTCCTTTTGAAAATCGGTTCAGTTTTGACAAAGTTATAGGTTCGGAAAGTTTTGACATAGTTATAGGTTCGGAAAGTTTTGACAAAGTTGTAATGATTCGAAAAAAAAAACATTTCCAACTATGAATGCGGTTTAATTATTGAGATCGAGCCACGACTAAAACGCCTTTCCTTTTGAAAATCGGTTCAGTTTTGATAAAGTTATAGGTTCGGAAAGTTTTAACATTGAATTTCGAAAAAAAAAACATTTCCAACTATGAATTCGGTTTAATTATTGAGATCGAGCCACGACTAAAACGCCTTTCCTTTTGAAAATCGGTTCAGTTTTGACAAAGTTATATGTTCGGAAAGTTTTGACATAGTTATAGGTTCGGAAAGTTTTGACAAAGTTATAGGTTCGGAAAGTTTTAACATGAATTTCAAAAAAAAAACATTTTCAATTATGAATTCGGTTTAATTATTGAGATCGAGCCACGACTAAAACGCCTTTCCTTTTGAAAATCGGTTCAGTTTTGACAAAGTTATATGTTCGGAAAGTTTTGACATAGTTATAGGTTCGGAAAGTTTTGACAAAGTTATAGGTTCGGAAAGTTTTAACATGAATTTCGAAAAAAAAAAACATTTTCAACTATGAATGCGGTTTAATTATTGAGATCGAGCCACGACTAAAACGCCTTTCCTTTTGAAAATCGGTTCAGTTTTGACAAAGTTATATGTTCGGAAAGTTTTGACATAGTTATAGGTTCGGAAAGTTTTGACAAAGTTATAGGTTCGGAAAGTTTTAACATGAATTTCAAAAAAAAAACATTTTCAATTATGAATGCGGTTTAATTATTGAGATCGAGCCACGACTAAAACGCCTTTCCTTTTGAAAATCGGTTCAGTTTTGACAAATTTATAGGTTCGGAAAGTTTTGACAAAGTTATAGGTTCGGAAAGTTTTAACTTGAATTTCGAAAAAAAAAACATTTCCAACTATGAATGCGGTTTAATTATTGAGATCGAGCCACGACTAAAACGCCTTTCCTTTTGAAAATCGGTTCAGTTTTGATAAAGTTATAGGTTCGGAAAGTTTTGAAACTTTTGAATTTCGAAAAAAAAAAACATTTCCAACTATGAATTCGGTTTAATTATTGAGATCGAGCCACGACTAAAACGCCTCTCCTTTTGAAAATCGGTTCAGTTTTGACAAAGTTATAGGTTCGGAAAGTTTTGGAAAAGTTATAGGTTTGGAAAGTTTTAACATGAATTTCAAAAAAAAAACATTTTCAATTATGAATGCGGTTTAATTATTGAGATCGAGCCACGACTAAAACGCCTTTCCTTTTGAAAATCGGTTCAGTTTTGACAAAGTTATATGTTCGGAAAGTTTTGACATAGTTATAGGTTCGGAAAGTTTTGACAAAGTTACAGGTTCGGAAAGTTTTAACATGAATTTCGAAAAAAAAAAACATTTCCAACTATGAATGCGGTTTAATTATTGAGATCGAGCCACGACTAAAACGCCTTTCCTTTTGAAAATCGATTCAGTTTTGACAAAGTTTTAGGTTCGGAAAGTTTTGACATAGTTATAGGTTCGGAAAGTTTTGACAAAGTTATAGGTTCGGAAAGTTTTGAAAAGTATAGGTCGGAAAGTTTTTAAAGAATTTCGAAAAAAAAACATTTCCAACTATGAATCGGTTTAATTATTGAGATCGAGCCACGACTAAAACGCCTTTCCTTTTGAAAATCGGTTCAGTTTTGACAAAGTTATATGTTCGGAAAGTTTTGACAAAGTTATAGGTTCGGAAAGTTTTAATATTGAATTTCGAAAAAAAAAAACATTTCCAACTATGAATGCGGTTTAATTATTGAGATCGAGCCACGACTAAAACGCCTTTCCTTTTGAAAATCGGTTCAGTTTTGACAAAGTTATATGTTCGGAAAGTTTTGACATAGTTATAGGTTCGGAAAGTTTTGACAAAGTTATAGGTTCGGAAAGTTATAACATGAATTTAAAAAAAAAAACATTTTCAATTATGAATGCGGTTTAATTAGTGAGATCGAGCCACGACTAAAACGCCTTTCCTTTTGAAAATCGGTTCAGTTTTGACAAAGTTATATGTTCGGAAAGTTTTGACATAGTTATAGGTTCGGAAAGTTTTGACAAAGTTATAGGTTCTGAAAGTTTTAACATGAATTTCGAAAAAAAAAAACATTTCCAACTATGAATTCGGTTTAATTATTGAGATTGAGCCATGACTAAAACGCCTTTCCTTTTGAAAATCGGTTTAGTTTTGATAAAGTTATAGGTTCGGAAAGTTTTGACATAGTTATAGGTTCGGAAAGTTTTGAAAAGTTATAGGTTCGGAAATTTTAACATAAAAAAAAAACATTTTCAACTATGAATTCGGTTTAATTATTGAGATCGAGCCACGACTAAAACGCCTTTCCTTTTGAAAATCGGTTCAGTTTTGACAAAGTTATAGGTTCGGAAAGTTTTGACAAAGTTATAGGTTCGGAAAGTTTTAACTATGAATTTCGAAAAAAAAAAACATTTCCAACTATGAATGCGGTTTAATTATTGAGATCGAGCCACGACTAAAACGCCTTTCCTTTTGAAAATCGGTTCAGTTTTGATAAAGTTATAGGTTCGGAAAGTTTTAACATGAATTTCGAAAAAAAAAACATTTCCAACTATGAATGCGGTTTAATTATTGAGATCGAGCCACGACTAAAACGCCTTTCCTTTTGAAAATCGGTTCAGTTTTGACAAAGTTATATGTTCGGAAAGTTTTGACATAGTTATAGGTTCGGAAAGGTTTGGAAAGTTTTAACATGAATTTAAAAAAAAAAAACATTTTCAATTATGAATGCGGTTTAATTATTGAGATCGAGCCACGACTAAAACGCCTTTCCTTTTGAAAATCGGTTCAGTTTTGACAAAGTTATAGGTTCGGAAAGTTTTGACATAGTTATAGGTTCGGAAAGTTTTGACAAAGTTATAGGTTCGGAAAGTTTTAACATGAATTTCAAAAAAAAACATTTTCAATTATGAATGCGGTTTAATTATTGAGATCGAGCCACGACTAAAACGCCTTTCCTTTTGAAAATCGGTTCAGTTTTGACAAAGTTATAGGTTCGGAAAGTTTTGACAAAGTTATAGGTTCGGAAAGTTTTAACTGAATTTCGAAAAAAAAAACATTTCCAACTATGAATGCGGTTTAATTATTGAGATCGAGCCACGACTAAAACGCCTTTCCTTTTGAAAATCGGTTCAGTTTTGATAAAGTTATAGGTTCGGAAAGTTTTAACTTGAATTTCGAAAAAAAAAACATTTCCAACTATGAATGCGGTTTAATTATTGAGATCGAGCCACGACTAAAACGCCTTTCCTTTTGAAAATCGGTTCAGTTTTGACAAAGTTATATGTTCGGAAAGTTTTGACATAGTTATAGGTTCGGAAAGTTTTGAAAAGTTATAGGTTCGGAAAGTTTTAACATGAATTTCGAAAAAAAAAACATTTTCAACTATGAATGCGGTTTAATTATTGAGATCGAGCCACGACTAAAACGCCTTTCCTTTTGAAAATCGGTTTCAGTTTTGATAAAGTTATAGGTTCGGAAAGTTTTGACAAAGTTATAGGTTCGGAAAGTTTTGACATGAATTTCGAAAAAAAAACCTTTCCAACTATGAATGCGGTTTAATTATTGAGATCGAGCCACGACTAAAACGCCTTTCCTTTTGAAAATCGGTTCAGTTTTGACAAAGTTATATGTTCGGAAAGTTTTGACATAGTTATAGGTTCGGAAAGTTTTGACAAAGTTATAGGTTCGGAAAGTTTTAACATGAATTTCGAAAAAAAAAACATTTTCAACTATGAATGCGGTTTAATTATTGAGATCGAGCCACGACTAAAACGCCTTTCCTTTTGAAAATCGGTTCAGTTTTGACAAAGTTATAGGTTCGGAAAGTTTTGACATAGTTATAGGTTCGGAAAGTTTTGACAAAGTTATAGGTTCGGAAAGTTTTAACATGAATTTCAAAAAAAAAACATTTTCAATTATGAATGCGGTTTAATTATTGAGATCGAGCCACGACTAAAACGCCTTTCCTTTTGAAAATCGGTTCAGTTTTGACAAAGTTATAGGTTCGGAAAGTTTTGACAAAGTTATAGGTTCGGAAAGTTTTAACATGAATTTCGAAAAACAAAAAAAACATTTTCAATTATGAATGCGGTTTAATTATTGAGATCGAGCCACGACTAAAACGCCTTTCCTTTTGAAAATCGGTTCAGTTTTGACAAAGTTATAGGTTCGGAAAGTTTTGACATAGTTATAGGTTCGGAAAGTTTTGACAAAGTTATAGGTTCGGAAAGTTTTAACATGAATTTCAAAAAAAAAACATTTCCAACTATGAATGCGGTTTAATTATTGAGATCGAGCCACGACTAAAACGCCTTTCCTTTTGAAAATCGGTTTAGTTTTGATAAAGTTATAGGTTCGGAAAGTTTTAACTTGAATTTCGAAAAAAAAAACATTTCCAACTATGAATTCGGTTTAATTATTGAGATCGAGCCACGACTAAAACGCCTCTCCTTTTGAAAATCGGTTCAGTTTTGACAAAGTTATATGTTCGGAAAGTTTTGACATAGTTATAGGTTCGGAAAGTTTTGGAAAAGTTAGAGGTTTGGAAAGTTTTAACATGAATTTAAAAAAAAAAAACATTTTCAATTATGAATGCGGTTTAATTAGTGAGATCGAGCCACGACTAAAACGCCTTTCCTTTTGAAAATCGGTTCAGTTTTGACAAAGTTATATGTTCGGAAAGTTTTGACATAGTTATATGGTTCGGAAAGTTTTGACAAAGTTATAGGTTCGGAAAGTTTTAACATGAATTTCAAAAAAAAAACATTTTCAATTATGAATGCGGTTTAATTATTGAGATCGAGCCACGACTAAAACACCTTTCCTTTTTAAAATCGGTTCAGTTTTGACAAATTTATAGGTTTGGAAAGTTTTGACAAACTTATAGGTTCGGAAAGTTTTAACTTGAATTTCGAAAAAAAAAACATTTCCAACTATGAATGCGGTTTAATTATTGAGATCGAGCCACGACTACAACGCCCTTCCTTTTGAAAATCGGTTCAGTTTTGATAAAGTTATAGGTTCGGAAAGTTTTAACTTGAATTTCGAAAAAAAAAACATTTCCAACTATGAATTCGGTTTAATTATTGAGATCGAGCCACGACTAAAACGCCTCTCCTTTTGAAAATCGGTTCAGTTTTGACAAAGTTATAAATAGGTTCGGAAAGTTTTGGAAAAGTTAGAGGTTTGGAAAGTTTTAACATGAATTTAAAAAAAAAACATTTTCAATTATGAATGCGGTTTAATTATTGAGATCGAGCCACGACTAAAACGCCTTTCCTTTTGAAAATCGGTTCAGTTTTGACAAAGTTATATGTTCGGAAAGTTTTGACATAGTTATAGGTTCGGAAAGTTTTGACAAAGTTACAGGTTCGGAAAGTTTTAATATGAATTTCGAAAAACAAAAAAAACATTTCCAAGTATGAATGCGGTTTAATTATTGAGAGCGAGCATCGACTAAAACGCCTTTCCTTTTAAAGATCGATTCAGTTTTGACCAAGTTTTAGGTTCGGAAAGTTTTGACATAGTTATAGGTTCGGAAAGTTTTGATAAAGTTATAGGTTCGGAAATTTTTAACATGAATTTCGAAAAAAAAACATTTTTAACTATGAATTCGGTTTAATTATTGAGATCGAGCCACGACTAATACGCCTTTCCCTTTGAAAATCGGTTCAGTTTTGACAAAGTTATATGTTCAGAAAGTTTTGACATAGTTATAGATTCGGAAAGTTTTCACAAAGTTATAAGTTCGGAAAGTTTTGAAAAAGATATAGCTTCGGAAAGTTTTTAAAGGAATTTCGAAAAAGAAAACATTTCCAACAATGAATGCGGTTTAATTATTGAGATCGAGCCACGACTAAAACGCCTTTCCTTTTGAAAATCGGTTCAGTTTTGACAAAGTTATAGGTTCGGAAAGTTTTGACAAAGTTATAGGTTCGGAAAGTTTTAACTATGAATTTCGAAAAAAAAAACATTTTCAATTATGAATGCGGTTTAATTAGTGAGATCGAGCCACGACTAAAACGCCTCTCCTTTTGAAAATCGGTTCAGTTTTGACAAAGTTATATGTTCGGAAAGTTTTGACATAGTTATATGTTCGGAAAGTTTTGACAAAGTTATAGGTTTGGAAAGTTTTAACATGAATTTCAAAAAAAAAACATTTTCAATTATGAATGCGGTTTAATTATTGAGATCGAGCCACGACTAAAACGCCTTTCCTTTTGAAAATCGGTTCAGTTTTGACAAAGTTATATGTTCGGAAAGTTTTGACATAGTTATAGGTTCGGAAAGTTTTGAAAAAGTTATAGGTTCGGAAAGTTTTAACATGAATTTGAAAAAAAAAAACATTTTCAATTATGAATTCGGTTTAATTATTGAGATCGAGCCACGACTAAAACGCCTTTCCTTTTGAAAATCGGTTCAGTTTTGACAAAGTTATATGTTCGGAAAGTTTTGACATAGTTATAGGTTCGGAAAGTTTTGACAAAGTTATAGGTTCGGAAAGTTTTAACATGAATTTCGAAAAAAAAAAACATTTCCAACTATGAATTCGGTTTAATTATTGAGATTGAGCCATGACTAAAACGCCTTTCCTTTTGAAAATCGGTTTAGTTTTGATAAAGTTATAGGTTCGGAAAGTTTTGACATAGTTATAGGTTCGGAAAGTTTTGACAAAGTTATAGGTTCGGAAAGTTTTAACATGAATTTCAAAAAAAAAACATTTTCAATTATGAATTCGGTTTAATTATTGAGATCGAGCCACGACTAAAACGCCTTTCCTTTTGAAAATCGGTTCAGTTTTGACAAAGTTATAGGTTCGGAAAGTTTTGACAAGTTATAGGTTCGGAAAGTTTTAACATGAATTTCGAAAAAAAAAACATTTCCAACTATGAATGCGGTTTAATTATTGAGATCGAGCCACGACTAAAACGCCTTTCCTTTTGAAAATCGGTTCAGTTTTGATAAAGTTATATGTTCGGAAAGTTTTGAAAAGTTAGGTTCGGAAAGTTTAACAGAATTTAAAAAAAAAACATTTCCAACTATGAATTCGGTTTAATTATTGAGATCGAGCCACGACTAAAACGCCTTTCCTTTTGAAAATCGGTTCAGTTTTGACAAAGTTATAGGTTCGGAAAGTTTTGACAAAGTTATAGGTTCGGAAAGTTTTAACATGAATTTCGAAAAAAAAAAAAACATTTTCAACTATGAATGCGGTTTAATTATTGAGATCGAGCCACGACTAAAACGCCTTTCCTTTTGAAAATCGGTTCAGTTTTGACAAAGTTATATGTTCGGAAAGTTTTGACATAGTTATATGTTCGGAAAGTTTTGACAAAGTTATAGGTTCGGAAAGTTTTAACATGAATTTAAAAAAAAAACATTTTCAATTATGAATGCGGTTTAATTATTGAGATCGAGCCACGACTAAAACGCCTTTCCTTTTGAAAATCGGTTCAGTTTTGACAAAGTTATATGTTCGGAAAGTTTTGACATAGTTATAGGTTCGGAAAGTTTTGACAAAGTTATAGGTTCGGAAAGTTCTAACATGAATTTCGAAAAAAAAAACATTTTCAACTATGAATTCGGTTTAATTATTGAGATTGAGCCATGACTAAAACGCCTTTCCTTTTGAAAATCGGTTTAGTTTTGATAAAGTTATAGGTTCGGAAAGTTTTGACATAGTTATAGGTTCGGAAAGTTTTGACAAAGTTATAGGTTCGGAAAGTTTTAACATGAATTACAAAAAAAAAACATTTTCAATTATGAATGCGGTTTAATTATTGAGATCGAGCCACGACTAAAACGCCTTTCCTTTTGAAAATCGGTTCAGTTTTGACAAATTTATAGGTTCGGAAAGTTTTGACAAAGTTATAGGTTCGGAAAGTTTTAACTTGAATTTCGAAAAAAAAAACATTTCCAACTATGAATGCGGTTTAATTATTGAGATCGAGCCACGACTAAAACGCCCTTCCTTTTGAAAATCGGTTCAGTTTTGATAAAGTTATAGGTTCGGAAAGTTTTAACTTGAATTTCGAAAAAAAAAACATTTCCAACTATGAATTCGGTTTAATTATTGAGATCGAGCCACGACTAAAACGCCTCTCCTTTTGAAAATCGGTTCAGTTTTGACAAAGTTATAGGTTCGGAAAGTTTTGGAAAAGTTAGAGGTTTGGAAAGTTTTAACATGAATTTAAAAAAAAAAAACATTTTCAATTATGAATGCGGTTTAATTATTGAGATCGAGCCACGACTAAAACGCATTTCCTTTTGAAAATCGGTTCAGTTTTGACAAAGTTATATGTTCGGAAAGTTTTGACATAGTTATAGGTTCGGAAAGTTTTGACAAAGTTATAGGTTCGGAAAGTTTTAATATGAATTTCGAAAAAAAAAAAAACATTTTCAATTATGAATGCGGTTTAATTATTGAGATCGAGCCACGACTAAAACGCCTTTCCTTTTGAAAATCGATTCAGTTTTGACAAAGTTATATGTTCGGAAAGTTTTGACATAGTTATAGGTTCGGAAAGTTTTCACAAAGTTATAAGTTCGGAAAGTTTTGAAAAAGATATAGGTTCGGAAAGTTTTTAAAGGAATTTCGAAAAAGAAAACATTTCCAACTATGAATGCGGTTTAATTATTGAGATCGAGCCACGACTAAAACGCCTTTCCTTTTGAAAATCGGTTCAGTTTTGACATAGTTATAGGTTCGGAAAGTTTTGACAAAGTTATAGGTTCGGAAAGTTTTAATATGAATTTCGAAAAAAAAAAACATTTTCAATTATGAATGCGGTTTAATTATTGAGATCGAGCCATCGACTAAAACGCCTTTCCTTTTGAAAATCGGTTCAGTTTTGACAAAGTTATATGTTCGGAAAGTTTTGACATAGTTATATGTTCGGAAAGTTTTGACAAAGTTATAGGTTCGGAAAGTTTTAACATGAATTTAAAAAAAAAAACATTTTCAATTATGAATGCGGTTTAATTATTGAGATCGAGCCACGACTAAAACGCCTTTCCTTTTGAAAATCGGTTCAGTTTTGACAAAGTTATATGTTCGGAAAGTTTTGACATAGTTATAGGTTCGGAAAGTTTTGACAAAGTTATAGGTTCGGAAAGTTTTAACATGAATTTCGAAAAAAAAAAACATTTTCAACTATGAATGCGGTTTAATTATTGAGATCGAGCCACGACTAAAACGCCTTTCCTTTTGAAAATCGGTTCAGTTTTGATAAAGTTATAGGTTCGGAAAGTTTTAACTTGAATTTCGAAAAAAAAAACATTTCCAACTATGAATTCGGTTTAATTATTGAGATCGAGCCACGACTAAAACGCCTTTCCTTTTGAAAATCGGTTCAGTTTTGACAAAGTTATATGTTCGGAAAGTTTTGACATAGTTATAGGTTCGGAAAGTTTTGGAAAAGTTATAGGTTTGGAAAGTTTTAACATGAATTTAAAAAAAAAAACATTTTCAATTATGAATGCGGTTTAATTATTGAGATCGAGCCACGACTAAAACGCATTTCCTTTTGAAAATCGGTTCAGTTTTGACAAAGTTATATGTTCGGAAAGTTTTGACATAGTTATAGGTTCGGAAAGTTTTGACAAAGTTATAGGTTCGGAAAGTTTTAACATGAATTTCGAAAAAAAAAACATTTCCAACTATGAATTCGGTTTAATTATTGAGATTGAGCCATGACTAAAACGCCTTTCCTTTTGAAAATCGGTTTAGTTTTGATAAAGTTATAGGTTCGGAAAGTTTTGACAAAGTTATAGGTTCGGAAAGTTTTAACATGAATAAAAAAAAAAACATTTTCAATTATGAATGCGGTTTAATTATTGAGATCGAGCCACGACTAAAACGCCTTTCCTTTTGAAAATCGGTTCAGTTTTGACAAATTATAGGTTCGGAAATTTTGACAAAGTTATAGGTTGGAAAGTTTTAACATGAATTTCGAAAAAAAAAACATTTTCAACTATGAATGCGGTTTAATTATTGAGATCGAGCCACGACTAAAACGCCTTTCCTTTTGAAAATCGGTTCAGTTTTGACAAAGTTATAGGTTCGGAAAGTTTTGACATAGTTATAGGTTCGGAAAGTTTTGACAAAGTTATAGGTTCGGAAATTTTAACATGAATTTCGAAAAAAAAAACATTTTCAACTATGAATTCGGTTTAATTATTGAGATCGAGCCACGACTAAAACGCCTTTCCTTTTGAAAATCGGTTCAGTTTTGACAAAGTTATATGTTCGGAAAGTTTTGACATAGTTATAGGTTCGGAAAGTTTTGACAAAGTTATAGGTTCGGAAAGTTCTAACATGAATTTCAAAAAAAAAAACATTTTCAACTATGAATTCGGTTTAATTATTGAGATCGAGCCACGACTAAAACGCCTTTCCTTTTGAAAATCGGTTCAGTTTTGACAAAGTTATATGTTCGGAAAGTTTTGACATAGTTATAGGTTCGGAAAGTTTTGACAAAGTTATAGGTTCGGAAAGTTTTAACATGAATTTCGAAAAAAAAAACATTTTCAATTATGAATGCGGTTTAATTATTGAGATCGAGCCACGACTAAAACGCCTTTCCTTTTGAAAATCGGTTCAGTTTTGACAAAGTTATAGGTTCGGAAAGTTTTGACAAAGTTATAGGTTCGGAAAGTTTTAACATGAATTTCGAAAAAAAAAACATTTCCAACTATGAATGCGGTTTAATTATTGAGATCGAGCCACGACTAAAACGCCTTTCCTTTTGAAAATCGGTTCAGTTTTGATAAAGTTATAGGTTCGGAAAGTTTTAACTTGAATTTCGAAAAAAAAAACATTTCCAACTATGAATTCGGTTTAATTATTGAGATCGAGCCACGACTAAAACGCCTTTCCTTTTGAAAATCGGTTCAGTTTTGACAAAGTTATAGGTTCGGAAAGTTTTGACAAAGTTATAGGTTCGGAAAGTTTTAATATGAATTTCGAAAAAAAAAAAACATTTCCAATTATGAATGCGGTTTAATTATTGAGATCGAGCCACGACTAAAACGCCTTTCCTTTTGAAAATCGGTTCAGTTTTGACAAAGTTATAGGTTCGGAAAGTTTTGACATAGTTATAGGTTCGGAAAGTTTTGACAAAGTTATAGGTTCGGAAAGTTTTAACATGAATTTAAAAAAAAAAACATTTTCAATTATGAATGCGGTTTAATTATTGAGATCGAGCCACGACTAAAACGCCTTTCCTTTTGAAAATCGGTTCAGTTTTGACAAAGTTATATGTTCGGAAAGTTTTGACATAGTTATAGGTTCGGAAAGTTTTGACAAAGTTATAGGTTCGGAAAGTTTTAACACGAATTTCGAAAAAAAAAACATTTCCAACTATGAATTCGGTTTAATTATTGAGATCGAGCCACGACTAAAACGCCTTTCCTTTTGAAAATCGGTTCAGTTTTGATAAAGTTATAGGTTCGGAAAGTTTTGACATAGTTATAGGTTCGGAAAGTTTTGACAAAGTTATAGGTTCGGAAAGTTTTAACATGAATTATAAAAAAAAAACATTTTCAATTATGAATGCGGTTTAATTATTGAGATCGAGCCACGACTAAAACGCCTTTCCTTTTGAAAATCGGTTCAGTTTTGACAAATTTATAGGTTCGGAAAGTTTTGACAAAGTTATAGGTTCGGAAAGTTTTAACTTGAATTTCGAAAAAAAAAACATTTCCAACTATGAATGCGGTTTAATTATTGAGATCGAGCCACGACTAAAACGCCTTTCCTTTTGAAAATCGGTTTAGTTTTGATAAAGTTATAGGTTCGGAAAGTTTTAACATGAATTTCGAAAAAAAAAACATTTCCAACTATGAATTCGGTTTAATTATTGAGATCGAGCCACGACTAAAACGCCTCTCCTTTTGAAAATCGGTTCAGTTTTGACAAAGTTATAGGTTCGGAAAGTTTTGAAAAGTTATAGGTTTGGAAAGTTTTAACATGAATTTAAAAAAAAAAACATTTTCAATTATGAATGCGGTTTAATTATTGAGATCGAGCCACGACTAAAACGCCTTTCCTTTTGAAAATCGGTTCAGTTTTGACAAAGTTATATGTTCGGAAAGTTTTGACATAGTTATAGGTTCGGAAAGTTTTGACAATAGTTCGAAAGTTTTGAAAATTTAAAAAAAAAACATTTTCAACTATGAATGCGGTTTAATTATTGAGATCGAGCCACGACTAAAACGCCTTTCCTTTTGAAAATCGGTTCAGTTTTGACAAAGTTATAGGTTCGGAAAGTTTTGACATAGTTATAGGTTCGGAAAGTTTTAACAAATTATAGGTTCGGAAAGTTTTGAAAAGTATAGGTTCGAAATTTTAAAGAATTTCAAAAAAAAAACATTTTCAACTATGAATTCGGTTTAATTATTGAGATCGAGCCACGACTAAAACGCCTTTCCTTTTGAAAATCGGTTCAGTTTTGACAAAGTTATAGGTTCGGAAAGTTTTGACAAAGTTACAGGTTCGGAAAGTTTTAATATGAATTTCGAAAAACAAAAAAAACATTTCCAAGTATGAATGCGGTTTAATTATTGAGATCGAGCATCGACTAAAACGCCTTTCCTTTTAAAGATCGATTCAGTTTTGACAAAGTTTTAGGTTCGGAAAGTTTTGACATAGTTATATGTTCGGAAAGTTTTGACAAAGTTATAGGTTCGGAAAGTTTTAACATGAATTTCAAAAAAAAAACATTTTCAACTATGAATTCGGTTTAATTATTGAGATCGAGCCACGACTAAAACGCCTTTCCTTTTGAAAATCGGTTCAGTTTTGACAAAGTTATATGTTCGGAAAGTTTTGACATAGTTATAGGTTCGGAAAGTTTTGACAAAGTTATAGGTTCGGAAAGTTTTAACATGAATTTCGAAAAAAAAAACATTTCCAACTATGAATGCGGTTTAATTATTGAGATCGAGCCACGACTAAAACGCCTTTCCTTTTGAAAATCGGTTCAGTTTTGATAAAGTTATAGGTTCGGAAAGTTTTAACATGAATTTCGAAAAAAAAAACATTTCCAACTATGAATTCGGTTTAATTATTGAGATCGAGCCACGACTAAAACGCCTCTCCTTTTGAAAATCGGTTCAGTTTTGACAAAGTTATATGTTCGGAAAGTTTTGACATAGTTATAGGTTCGGAAAGTTTTGGAAAAGTTATAGGTTTGGAAAGTTTTAACATGAATTTAAAAAAAAAAAAACATTTTCAATTATGAATGCGGTTTAATTAGTGAGATCGAGCCACGACTAAAACGCATTTCCTTTTGAAAATCGGTTCAGTTTTGACAAAGTTATATGTTCGGAAAGTTTTGACATAGTTATACGTTCGGAAAGTTATGACAAAGTTATAGGTTCTGAAAGTTCTAACACGAATTTCGAAAAAAAAAACATTTCCAACTATGAATTCGGTTTAATTATTGAGATTGAGCCATGACTAAAACGCCTTTCCTTTTGAAAATATAGGTTCGGAAATTTTGACATAGTTATAGGTTCGGAAAGTTTTGACAAAGTTATAGGTTCGGAAAGTTTTAACATGAATTTAAAAAAAAAACATTTTCAATTATGAATGCGGTTTAATTATTGAGATCGAGCCACGACTAAAACACCTTTCCTTTTGAAAATCGGTTCAGTTTTGACAAATTTATAGGTTCGGAAAGTTTTGACAAAGTTATAGGTTCGGAAAGTTTTAACTTGAATTTCGAAAAAAAAAAATTTCCAACTATGAATGCGGTTTAATTATTGAGATCGAGCCACGACTAAAACGCCCTTCCTTTTGAAAATCGGTTCAGTTTTGATAAAGTTATAGGTTCGGAAAGTTTTGAAAGAGTCGGAAAGTTTTGAGTTATAGGTTCGGAAAGTTTTAACATGAATTAAAAAAAAAACATTTTCAACTATGAATTCGGTTTAATTATTGAGATCGAGCCACGACTAAAACGCCTTTCCTTTTGAAAATCGGTTCAGTTTTGACAAAGTTATATGTTCGGAAAGTTTTGACATAGTTATAGGTTCGGAAAGTTTTGACAAAGTTATAGGTTCGGAAAGTTTTAACATGAATTTCGAAAAAAAAAACATTTTCAACTATGAATGCGGTTTAATTATTGAGATCGAGCCACGACTAAAACGCCTTTCCTTTTGAAAATCGGTTCAGTTTTGATAAAGTTATAGGTTCGGAAAGTTTTGACATAGTTATAGGTTCGGAAAGTTTTGACAAAGTTATAGGTTCGGAAAGTTTTAACATGAATTTCAAAAAAAAAACATTTTCAATTATGAATGCGGTTTAATTATTGAGATCGAGCCACGACTAAAACGCCTTTCCTTTTGAAAATCGGTTCAGTTTTGACAAATTTATAGGTTCGGAAAGTTTTGACAAAGTTATAGGTTCGGAAAGTTTTAACATGAATTTCGAAAAAAAAAACATTTCCAATTATGAATGCGGTTTAATTATTGAGATCGAGCCACGACTAAAACGCCTTTCCTTTTGAAAATCGGTTCAGTTTTGACAAAGTTATAGGTTCGGAAAGTTTTAACTTGAATTTCGAAAAAAAAAAACATTTCCAACTATGAATGCGGTTTAATTATTGAGATCGAGCCACGACTAAAACGCCTTTCCTTTTGAAAATCGGTTCAGTTTTGACAAAGTTATAGGTTCGGAAAGTTTTGACAAAGTTATAGGTTCGGAAAGTTTTAATATGAATTTCGAAAAACAAAAAAAACATTTTCAATTATGAATGCGGTTTAATTATTGAGAGCGAGCCATCGACTAAAACGCCTTTCCTTTTAAAGATCGGTTCAGTTTTGACAAAGTTTTAGGTTCGGAAAGTTTTGACATAGTTATATGTTCGGAAAGTTTTGACAAAGTTATAGGTTCGGAAAGTTTTAACATGAATTTAAAAAAAAAAAACATTTTCAATTATGAATGCGGTTTAATTAGTGAGATCGAGCCACGACTAAAACGCCTTTCCTTTTGAAAATCGGTTCAGTTTTGACAAAGTTATATGTTCGGAAAGTTTTGACATAGTTATAGGTTCGGAAAGTTTTGACAAAGTTATAGGTTCGGAAAGTTTTAACATGAATTTCGAAAAAAAAAACATTTTCAACTATGAATGCGGTTTAATTATTGAGATCGAGCCACGACTAAAACGCCTTTCCTTTTGAAAATCGGTTCAGTTTTGATAAAGTTATAGGTTCGGAAAGTTTTGACATAGTTATAGGTTCGGAAAGTTTTGACAAAGTTATAGGTTCGGAAAGTTTTAACATGAATTTCAAAAAAAAAACATTTTCAATTATGAATGCGGTTTAATTATTGAGATCGAGCCACGACTAAAACACCTTTCCTTTTGAAAATCGGTTCAATTTTGACAAATTTATAGGTTCGGAAAGTTTTGACAATGTTATAGGTTCGGAAAGTTTTAACTTGAATTTCGAAAAAAAAAACATTTCCAACTATGAATGCGGTTTAATTATTGAGATCGAGCCACGACTACAACGCCCTTCCTTTTGAAAATCGGTTCAGTTTTGATAAAGTTATAGGTTCGGAAAGTTTTAACTTGAATTTCGAAAAAAAAAAACATTTCCAACTATGAATTCGGTTTAATTATTGAGATCGAGCCACGACTAAAACGCCTCTCCTTTTGAAAATCGGTTCAGTTTTGACAAAGTTATAGGTTCGGAAAGTTTTGGAAAAGTTAGAGGTTTGGAAAGTTTTAACATGAATTTAAAAAAAAAAAACATTTTCAATTATGAATGCGGTTTAATTATTGAGATCGAGCCACGACTAAAACGCCTTTCCTTTTGAAAATCGGTTCAGTTTTGACAAAGTTATATGTTCGGAAAGTTTTGACATAGTTATAGGTTCGGAAAGTTTTGACAAAGTTACAGGTTCGGAAAGTTTTAATATGAATTTCGAAAAACAAAAAAAACATTTCCAAGTATGAATGCGGTTTAATTATTGAGAGCGAGCCACGACTAATACGCCTTTCCCTTTAAAGATCGATTCAGTTTTGACAAAGTTTTAGGTTCGGAAAGTTTTGACAAAGTTATATGTTCGGAAAGTTTTGACATAGTTATAGGTTCGGAAAGTTTTTGAAAAGTTATAGGTTTGGAAAGTTTTAACATGAATTTAAAAAAAAAAACATTTTCAATTATGAATGCGGTTTAATTAGTGAGATCGAGCCACGACTAAAACGCATTTCCTTTTGAAAATCGGTTCAGTTTTTACAAAGTTATATGTTCGGAAAGTTTTGACATAGTTATACGTTCGGAAGTTATGACAAAGTTATAGGTTCTGAAAGTTCTAACACGAATTTCGAAAAAAAAAACATTTCCAACTATGAATTCGGTTTAATTATTTAGATTGAGCCATGAATAAAACGCCTTTCCTTTTAAAAATCGGTTTAGTTTTGATAAAGTTATATGTTCGGAAAGTTTTGACATAGTTATAGGTTCGCAAAGTTTTGACAAAGTTACAGGTTCGGAAAGTTTTAACATGAATTTAAAAAAAAAAACATTTTCAATTATGAATGCGGTTTAATTCAGTGAGATCGAGCAACGACTAAAACGCCTTTCCTTTTGAAAATCGGTTCAGTTTTGACAAAGTTATAGGTTCGGAAAGTTATGACATAGTTATAGGTTCGGAAAGTTTTAACTTGAATTTCGAAAAAAAAAACATTTCCAACTATGAATGCGGTTTAATTATTGAGATCGAGCCACGACTAATACGCCTTTCCTTTTGAAAATCGGTTAAGTTTTGACAAAGTTATATGTTCGGAAAGTTTTGACATAGTTATACGTTCCGAAGTTATGACAAGTTATAGGTTCTGAAAAGTTCTAACACGAATTTCGAAAAAAAAACATTTCCAACTATGAATTCGGTTTAATTATTTAGATTGAGCCATGAATAAAACACCTTTCTTAAAAATCGGTTTAGTTTTGATAAAGTTATAGGTTCGGAAAGTTTTGACAAAGTTATAGGTTCGCAAAGTTTTAACATGAATATAAAAAAAAACTTTTCAATTATGAATGCGGTTTAATATTGAGATCGAGCCACGACTAAAACACCTTTCCTTTTGAAAATCGGTTCAGTTTTGACAAAGTTAAAGGTTCGGAAAATTTTGACAAAGTTATAGGTTCGGAAAGTTTTAACTTGAATTTCGAAAAAAAAAACATTTCCAACTATGAATGCGGTTTAATTATTGAGATCGAGCCACGACTACAACGCCCTTCCTTTTGAAAATCGGTTTAGTTTTGATAAAGTTATAGGTTCGGAAAGTTTTGACATAGGTATAGGTTCGGAAAGTTTTGACAAAGTTATAGGTTCGGAAACTTTTAACATGAATACAAAAAAAAACATTTTTAATTATGAATGCGGTTTAATTATTGAGATCGAGCCACGACTAAAACACCTTTCCTTTTGAAAATCGGTTCAGTTTTGACAAATTTATGGGTTCGGAAAGTTTTGACAAAGTTATAGGTTCAGAAAGTTTTAACTTGAATTTCGAAAAAAAAAACATTTCCAACTATGAATGCGGTTTAATTATTGAGATCGACCACACTACAACGCCCTTCTTTTGAAAATCTTCAGTTTTGATAAAGGTATAGTTCGGAAAGTTTTAACATGAATTTCGAAAAAAAAACATTTCCAACTATGAATGCGGTTTAATTATTGAGATCGAGCCACGACTAAAACGCCTTTCCTTTTGAAAATCGGTTCAGTTTTGACAAAGTTATAGGTTCGGAAAGTTTTGACATAGTTATAGGTTCGGAAAGTTTTGACATGAATTTCGAAAAAAAAAACCTTTCCAACTATGAATGCGATTTAATTATTGAGATTGAGCCACGACTAATACGCCTTTCCTTTTGAAAATCGGTTAAGTTTTGACAAAGTTATATGTTCGGAAAGTTTTGACATAGTTATAGGTTCGGAAAGTTTTGACAAAGTTACAGGTTCGGAAAGTTTTAACATGAATTTAAAAAAAAAAACATTTTCAATTATGAATGCGGTTTAATTATTGAGATTGAGCCATGACTAAACGCCTTTCCTTTTGAAAATCGGTTTAGTTTTGATAAAGTTATAGGTTCGGAAAGTTTTGACATAGTTATAGGTTCAAAGTTTGACAAAGTTATAGGTTCGGAAAGTTTTCACACTTATACAAAACGTTTCCTTTGAATCGGTTTAATTTTGAGAAGCTGATAGTTTCGGAAAGTTTTGATAAAGTTATAGGTTCGGAAAGTTTTGACAAAGTTACAGGTTCGGAAAGTTTTAATATGAATTTCGAAAAACAAAAAAAACATTTCCAAGTATGAATGCGGTTTAATTATTGAGAGCGAGCATCGACTAAAACGCCTTTCCTTTTAAAGATCGATTCAGTTTTGACAAAGTTTTAGGTTCGGAAAGTTTTGACATAGTTATATGTTCGGAAAGTTTTGACAAAGTTATAGGTTCAGAAAGTTTTAACATGAATACAAAAAAAAAACATTTTCAACTATGAATGCGGTTTAATTATTGAGATCGAGCCACGACTACAACGCCCTTCCTTTTGAAAATCGGTTTAGTTTTGATAAAGTTATAGGTTCGGAAAGTTTTAACTTGAATTTCGAAAAAAAAAAACATTTCCAACTATGAATTCGGTTTAATTATTGAGATCGAGCCACGACTAAAACGCCTCTCCTTTTGAAAATCGGTTCAGTTTTGACAAAGTTGTATGTTCGGAAAGTTTTGACATGTTATAGGTTCGGAAAGTTTTGAAAAGTTAAGGTTTGGAAAGTTTAACATGAATTTAAAAAAAAAAAAAAATGTTCAATTATGAATGCGGTTTAATTAGTGAGATCGAGCCACGACTAAAACGCATTTCCTTTTGAAAATCGGTTCAGTTTTGACAAAGTTATATGTTCGGAAAGTTTTGACATAGTTATACGTTCGGAAAGTTATGAGTTATAGGTTCGGCAAGTTTTGAAAAGTTATAGGTTGGAAAGCTTTAACATGAATTTACAAAAAAAAAACATTTTCAATTATGAATGCGGTTTAATTATTGAGATCGAGCCACGACTAAAACACCTTTCCTTTTGAAAATCGGTTCAGTTTTGAGAAATTTATAGGTTTGGAAAGTTTTGACAAAGTTATAGGTTCGGAAAGTTTTAACTTGAATTTCGAAAAAAAAACATTTCCAACTATGAATGCGGTTTAAGTATTGAGATCGAGCCACGACTACAACGCCCTTCCTTTTGAAAATCGGTTCAGTTTTGATAAAGTTATAGGTTCGGAAAGTTTTAACTTGAATTTCGAAAAAAAAACATTTCCAACTATGAATTCGGTTTAATTATTGAGATCGAGCCACGACTAAAACGCCTAATTATTGAGATCGAGCCACGACTAAAACGCCTTTCCTTTTGAAAATCGGTTCAGTTTTGACAAAGTTATATGTTCGGAAAGTTTTGACATAGTTATAGGTTCGGAAAGTTTTGACAAAGTTACAGGTTCGGAAAGTTTTAATATGAATTTCGAAAAACAAAAAAAACATTTCCAAGTATGAATGCGGTTTAATTATTGAGAGCGAGCATCGACTAAAACGCCTTTCCTTTTAAAGATCGATTCAGTTTTGACAAAGTTTTAGGTTCGGAAAGTTTTGACATAGTTATAGGTTCGGAAAGTTTTGATAAAGTTATAGGTTCGGAAATTTTTAACATGAATTTCGAAAAAAAAACATTTTTAACTATGAATTCGGTTTAATTATTGAGATCGAGCCACGACTAATACGCCTTTCCTTTTGAAAATCGGTTCAGTTTTGACAAAGTTATATGTTCGGAAAGTTTTGACATAGTTATAGGTTCGGAAAGTTTTCACAAAGTTATAAGTTCGGAAAGTTTTGAAAAAGATATAGCTTCGGAAAGTTTTTAAAGGAATTTCGAAAAAGAAAACATTTCCAACAATGAATGCGGTTTAATTATTGAGATCGAGCCACGACTAAAACGCCTTTCCTTTTGAAAATCGGTTCAGTTTTGACAAAGTTATATGTTCGGAAAGTTTTGACATAGTTATATGTTCGGAAAGTTTTGACAAAGTTATAGGTTCGGAAAGTTTTAACATGAATTTAAAAAAAAAAACATTTTCAATTATGAATGCGGTTTAATTAGTGAGATCGAGCCACGACTAAAACGCCTCTCCTTTTGAAAATCGGTTCAGTTTTGACAAAGTTATATGTTCGGAAAGTTTTGACATAGTTATAGGTTCGGAAAGTTTTGACAAAGTTATAGGTTCGGAAAGTTTTAACATGAATTTCGAAAAAAAAAAACATTTCCAACTATGAATTCGGTTTAATTATTGAGATCGAGCCACGACTAAAACGCCTTTCCTTTTGAAAATCGGTTCAGTTTTGACAAAGTTATAGGTTCGGAAAGTTTTGAAAGTTGAATTTCGAAAAAAAAAACATTTCCAACTATGAATTCGGTTTAATTATTGAGATCGAGCCACGACTAAAACGCCTTTCCTTTTGAAAATCGGTTCAGTTTTGATAAAGTTATAGGTTCGGAAAGTTTTGACAAAGTTATAGGTTCGGAAAGTTTTAACATGAATTTCGAAAAAAAAAAAACATTTTCAATTATGAATTCGGTTTAATTATTGAGATCGAGCCACGACTAAAACGCCTTTCCTTTTGAAAATCGGTTCAGTTTTGACAAAGTTATAGGTTCGGAAAGTTTTGACATAGTTATAGGTTCGGAAAGTTTTGACAAAGTTATAGGTTCGGAAAGTTTTAACATGAATTTCGAAAAAAAAAACATTTTCAACTATGAATGCGGTTTAATTATTGAGATCGAGCCACGACTAAAACGCCTTTCCTTTTGAAAATCGGTTCAGTTTTGACAAAGTTATATGTTCGGAAAGTTTTGACATAGTTATAGGTTCGGAAAGTTTTGACAAAGTTATAGGTTCGGAAAGTTTTAACATGAATTTCGAAAAAAAAAACATTTTCAACTATGAATTCGGTTTAATTATTGAGATCGAGCCACGACTAAAACGCCTTTCCTTTTGAAAATCGGTTCAGTTTTGATAAAGTTATAGGTTCGGAAAGTTTTGACATAGTTATAGGTTCGGAAAGTTTTGAAAAGTTATAGGTTCGGAAAGTTTTAACATGAATTTCAAAAAAAAAACATTTTCAATTATGAATTCGGTTTAATTATTGAGATCGAGCCACGACTAAAACGCCTTTCCTTTTGAAAATCGGTTCAGTTTTGACAAAGTTATAGGTTCGGAAAGTTTTGACAAAGTTATAGGTTCGGAAAGTTTTAACTATGAATTTCGAAAAAAAAAAAACATTTCCAACTATGAATGCGGTTTAATTATTGAGATCGAGCCACGACTAAAACGCCTTTCCTTTTGAAAATCGGTTCAGTTTTGATAAAGTTATATGTTCGGAAAGTTTTGACATAGTTATAGGTTCGGAAAGTTTTGACAAAGTTATAGGTTCGGAAAGTTTTAACATAAATTTCAAAAAAAAAACATTTTCAATTATGAATGCGGTTTAATTATTGAGATCGAGCCACGACTAAAACGCCTTTCCTTTTGAAAATCGGTTCAGTTTTGACAAAGTTATAGGTTCGGAAAGTTTTGACATAGTTATAGGTTCGGAAAGTTTTAACTTGAATTTCGAAAAAAAAAACATTTCCAACTATGAATGCGGTTTAATTATTGAGATCGAGCCACGACTAAAACGCCCTTCCTTTTGAAAATCGGTTCAGTTTTGATAAAGTTATAGGTTCGGAAAGTTTTAACATGAATTTCGAAAAAAAAAACATTTTCAATTATGAATTCGGTTTAATTATTGAGATCGAGCCACGACTAAAACGCCTTTCCTTTTGAAAATCGGTTCAGTTTTGACAAAGTTATATGTTCGGAAAGTTTTGACATAGTTATAGGTTCGGAAAGTTTTGACAAAGTTATAGGTTCGGAAAGTTTTAACATGAATTTGAAAAAAAAAAACATTTTCAACTATGAATGCGGTTTAATTATTGAGATCGAGCCACGACTAAAACGCCTTTCCTTTTGAAAATCGGTTCAGTTTTGACAAAGTTATATGTTCGGAAAGTTTTGACATAGTTATAGGTTCGGAAAGTTTTGACAAAGTTATAGGTTCGGAAAGTTTTAACATGAATTTAGAAAAAAAAAACATTTTCAACTATGAATTCGGTTTAATTATTGAGATCGAGCCACGACTAAAACGCCTTTCCTTTTGAAAATCGGTTCAGTTTTGACAAAGTTATATGTTCGGAAAGTTTTGACATAGTTATAGGTTCGGAAAGTTTTGACAAAGTTATAGGTTCGGAAAGTTTTGACAAAGTTATAGGTTCGGAAAGTTTTAAATGAATTCGAAAAAAAAACATTTTCAACTATGAATGCGGTTTAATTATTGAGATCGAGCCACGACTAAAACGCCTTTCCTTTTGAAAATCGGTTCAGTTTTGACAAAGTTATAGGTTCGGAAAGTTTTGACAAAGTTATAGGTTCGGAAAGTTTTAACTTGAATTTCGAAAAAAAAAACATTTCCAACTATGAATGCGGTTTAATTATTGAGATCGAGCCACGACTAAAACGCCTTTCCTTTTGAAAATCGGTTCAGTTTTGACAAAGTTATAGGTTCGGAAAGTTTTGAAAGTTAAGGTTTGGAAAGTTTTAACATGAATTTAAAAAAAAAACATTTTCAATTATGAATTCGGTTTAATTATTGAGATCGAGCCACGACTAAAACGCCTTTCCTTTTGAAAATCGGTTCAGTTTTGACAAAGTTATATGTTCGGAAAGTTTTGACATAGTTATAGGTTCGGAAAGTTTTGACAAAGTTACAGGTTCGGAAAGTTTTAATATGAATTTCGAAAAACAAAAAAAACATTTCCAAGTATGAATGCGGTTTAATTATTGAGAGCGAGCATCGACTAAAACGCCTTTCCTTTTAAAGATCGATTCAGTTTTGACAAAGTTTTAGGTTCGGAAAGTTTTGACATAGTTATAGGTTCGGAAAGTTTTGATAAAGTTATAGGTTCGGAAATTTTTAACATGAATTTCGAAAAAAAAACATTTTTAACTATGAATTCGGTTTAATTATTGAGATCGAGCCACGACTAATACGCCTTTCCCTTTGAAAATCGGTTCAGTTTTGACAAAGTTATATGTTCGGAAAGTTTTGACATAGTTATAGGTTCGGAAAGTTTTCACAAAGTTATAAGTTCGGAAAGTTTTGAAAAAGATATAGCTTCGGAAAGTTTTTAAAGGAATTTCGAAAAAGAAAACATTTCCAACAATGAATGCGGTTTAATTATTGAGATCGAGCCACGACTAAAACGCCTTTCCTTTTGAAAATCGGTTCAGTTTTGACAAAGTTATATGTTCGGAAAGTTTTGACATAGTTATATGTTCGGAAAGTTTTGACAAAGTTATAGGTTCGGAAAGTTATAACATGAATTAAAAAAAAAAAACATTTTCAATTATGAATGCGGTTTAATTAGTGAGATCGAGCCACGACTAAAACGCCTCTCCTTTTGAAAATCGGTTCAGTTTTGACAAAGTTATATGTTCGGAAAGTTTTGACATAGTTATAGGTTCGGAAAGTTTTGACAAAGTTATAGGTTCTGAAAGTTCTAACACGAATTTCGAAAAAAAAAAACATTTCCAACTATGAATTCGGTTTAATTATTGAGATCGAGCCATGACTAAAACGCCTTTCCTTTTGAAAATCGGTTTAGTTTTGATAAAGTTATAGGTTCGGAAAGTTTTGACATAGTTATAGGTTCGGAAAGTTTTGACAAAGTTATAGGTTCGGAAAGTTTTAACATGAATTCAAAAAAAAAACATTTTCAATTATGAATTCGGTTTAATTATTGAGATCGAGCCACGACTAAAACGCCTTTCCTTTTGAAAATCGGTTCAGTTTTGACAAAGTTATAGGTTCGGAAAGTTTTGACAAAGTTATAGGTTCGGAAAGTTTTAACTTGAATTTCGAAAAAAAAAACATTTCCAACTATGAATGCGGTTTAATTATTGAGATCGAGCCACGACTACAACGCCCTTCCTTTTGAAAATCGGTTCAGTTTTGATAAAGTTATAGGTTCGGAAAGTTTTAACATGAATTTCGAAAAAAAAAACATTTCCAACTATGAATTCGGTTTAATTATTGAGATCGAGCCACGACTAAAACGCCTTTCCTTTTGAAAATCGGTTCAGTTTTGACAAAGTTATATGTTCGGAAAGTTTTGACATAGTTATAGGTTCGGAAAGTTTTGACAAAGTTACAGGTTCGGAAAGTTTTAACATGAATTTCGAAAAAAAAAAAAACATTTCCAACTATGAATGCGGTTTAATTATTGAGATCGAGCCACGACTAAAACGCCTTTCCTTTTGAAAATCGGTTCAGTTTTGACAAAGTTATATGTTCGGAAAGTTTTGACATAGTTATAGGTTCGGAAAGTTTTGACAAAGTTATAGGTTCGGAAAGTTTTAACATGAATTTAAAAAAAAAAAACATTTTCAATTATGAATGCGGTTTAATTAGTGAGATCGAGCCACGACTAAAACGCCTTTCCTTTTGAAAATCGGTTCAGTTTTGACAAAGTTATATGTTCGGAAAGTTTTGACATAGTTATAGTTCGGAAAGTTATGACAAAGTTATAGGTTCGGAAAGTTCTAACACGAATTTCGAAAAAAAAAAACATTTCCAACTATGAATTCGGTTTAATTATTGAGATTGAGCCATGACTAAAACGCCTTTCCTTTTGAAAATCGGTTTAGTTTTGATAAAGTTATAGGTTCGGAAAGTTTTGACAAAGTTATAGGTTCGGAAAGTTTTAACATGAATTTCAAAAAAAAAACATTTTCAATTATGAATGCGGTTTAATTATTGAGATCGAGCCACGACTAAAACACCTTTCCTTTTGAAAATCGGTTCAGTTTTGACAAATTTATAGGTTCGGAAAGTTTTGACAAAGTTATAGGTTCGGAAAGTTTTAACTTGAATTTCGAAAAAAAAAACATTTCCAACTATGAATGCGGTTTAATTATTGAGATCGAGCCACGACTACAACGCCCTTCCTTTTGAAAATCGGTTCAGTTTTGATAAAGTTATAGGTTCGGAAAGTTTTAACATGAATTTCGAAAAAAAAAACATTTCCAACTATGAATTCGGTTTAATTATTGAGATCGAGCCACGACTAAAACGCCTTTCCTTTTGAAAATCGGTTCAGTTTTGACAAAGTTATATGTTCGGAAAGTTTTGACATAGTTATAGGTTCGGAAAGTTTTGAAAAGTTATAGGTTTGGAAAGTTTTAACATGAATTTAAAAAAAAAAACATTTTCAATTATGAATGCGGTTTAATTATTGAGATCGAGCCACGACTAAAACGCATTTCCTTTTGAAAATCGGTTCAGTTTTGACAAAGTTATATGTTCGGAAAGTTTTGACATAGTTATAGGTTCGGAAAGTTTTGACAAAGTTATAGGTTCGGAAAGTTTTAACATGAATTTCGAAAAAAAAAAACATTTCCAACTATGAATTCGGTTTAATTATTGAGATTGAGCCATGACTAAAACGCCTTTCCTTTTGAAAATCGGTTCAGTTTTGATAAAGTTATATGTTCGGAAAGTTTTGACATAGTTATAGGTTCGGAAAGTTTTGACAAAGTTATAGGTTCGGAAAGTTTTAACATGAATTTCAAAAAAAAAAACATTTTCAATTATGAATTCGGTTTAATTATTGAGATCGAGCCACGACTAAAACGCCTTTCCTTTTGAAAATCGGTTCAGTTTTGACAAAGTTATAGGTTCGGAAAGTTTTGACAAAGTTATAGGTTCGGAAAGTTTTAACTTGAATTTCGAAAAAAAAAAACATTTTCAACTATGAATGCGGTTTAATTATTGAGATCGAGCCACGACTAAAACGCCTTTCCTTTTGAAAATCGGTTCAGTTTTGACAAAGTTATATGTTCGGAAAATTTTGACATAGTTATAGGTTCGGAAAGTTTTGACAAAGTTATAGGTTCGGAAAGTTCTAACATGAATTTCGAAAAAAAAAACATTTCCAACTATGAATTCGGTTTAATTATTGAGATCGAGCCACGACTAAAACGCCTTTCCTTTTGAAAATCGGTTTAGTTTTGATAAAGTTATAGGTTCGGAAAGTTTTGACATAGTTATAGGTTCGGAAAGTTTTGAAAAGTTACAGGTCGGAAATTTACATGAATTCAAAAAAAAAACATTTTCAATTATGAATGCGGTTTAATTATTGAGATCGAGCCACGACTAAAACGCCTTTCCTTTTGAAAATCGGTTCAGTTTTGACAAAGTTATAGGTTCGGAAAGTTTTGACAAAGTTATAGGTTCGGAAAGTTTTAACTATGAATTTCGAAAAAAAAAAACATTTCCAACTATGAATGCGGTTTAATTATTGAGATCGAGCCACGACTAAAACGCCTTTCCTTTTGAAAATCGGTTTAGTTTTGATAAAGTTATATGTTCGGAAAGTTTTGACATAGTTATAGGTTCGGAAAGTTTTGACAAAGTTATAGGTTCGGAAAGTTTTAACATGAATTTCAAAAAAAAAACATTTTCAATTATGAATGCGGTTTAATTATTGAGATCGAGCCACGACTAAAACGCCTTTCCTTTTGAAAATCGGTTCAGTTTTGACAAATTTATAGGTTCGGAAAGTTTTGACAAAGTTATAGGTTCGGAAAGTTTTAACTTGAATTTCGAAAAAAAAAACATTTCCAACTATGAATGCGGTTTAATTATTGAGATCGAGCCACGACTAAAACGCCCTTCCTTTTGAAAATCGGTTCAGTTTTGATAAAGTTATAGGTTCGGAAAGTTTTAACATGAATTTCGAAAAAAAAAACATTTCCAATTATGAATTCGGTTTAATTATTGAGATCGAGCCACGACTAAAACGCCTCTCCTTTTGAAAATCGGTTCAGTTTTGACAAAGTTATAGGTTCGGAAAGTTTTGACATAGTTATAGGTTCGGAAAGTTTTGACAAAGTTATAGGTTCGGAAAGTTTTAACATGAATTTCAAAAAAAAAACATTTCCAACTATGAATGCGGTTTAATTATTGAGATCGAGCCACGACTAAAACGCCTTTCCTTTTGAAAATCGGTTCAGTTTTGATAAAGTTATAGGTTCGGAAAGTTTTAACATATTGAAATTTCGAAAAAAAAAAACATTTCCAACTATGAATTCGGTTTAATTATTGAGATCGAGCCACGACTAAAACGCCTCTCCTTTTGAAAATCGGTTCAGTTTTGACAAAGTTATATGTTCGGAAAGTTTTGACATAGTTATAGGTTCGGAAAGTTTTGACAAAGTTATAGGTTCGGAAAGTTTTAACATGAATTTCAAAAAAAAAAACATTTTCAATTATGAATTCGGTTTAATTATTGAGATCGAGCCACGACTAAAACGCCTTTCCTTTTGAAAATCGGTTCAGTTTTGACAAAGTTATATGTTCGGAAAGTTTTGACATAGTTATAGGTTCGGAAATTTTGACAAAGTTATAGGTTCGGAAAGTTTTAACATGAATTTCAAAAAAAAAACATTTTCAATTATGAATGCGGTTTAATTATTGAGATCGAGCCACGACTAAAACGCCTTTCCTTTTGAAAATCGGTTCAGTTTTGACAAATTTATAGGTTCGGAAAGTTTTGACAAAGTTATAGGTTCGGAAAGTTTTAACTTGAATTTCGAAAAAAAAAACATTTCCAACTATGAATGCGGTTTAATTATTGAGATCGAGCCACGACTAAAACGCCCTTCCTTTTGAAAATCGGTTCAGTTTTGATAAAGTTATAGGTTCGGAAAGTTTTAACATGAATTTCGAAAAAAAAAACATTTCCAACTATGAATTCGGTTTAATTATTGAGATCGAGCCACGACTAAAACGCCTTTCCTTTTGAAAATCGGTTCAGTTTTGATAAAGTTATAGGTTCGGAAAGTTTTGACATAGTTATAGGTTCGGAAAGTTTTGACAAAGTTATAGGTTCGGAAATTTTTAACATGAATTTCGAAAAAAAAAAAACATTTTCAACTATGAATGCGGTTTAATTATTGAGATCGAGCCACGACTAAAACACCTTTCGTTTTGAAAATCGGTTCAGTTTTGACAAAGTTATATGTTCGGAAAGTTTTGACATAGTTATAGGTTCGGAAAGTTTTGACAAAGTTATAGGTTCGGAAAGTTTTGACAAAGTTATAAGTTCGGAAAGTTTTGATAAAGATATAGCTTCGGAAAGTTTTTAAAGGAATTTCGAAAAAAAAAACATTTCCAACTATGAATGCGGTTTAATTATTGAGATCGAGCCACGACTAAAACGCCTTTCCTTTTGAAAATCGGTTCAGTTTTGACAAAGTTATATGTTCGGAAAGTTTTGACATAGTTATATGTTCGGAAAGTTTTGACAAAGTTATAGGTTCGGAAAGTTATAACATGAATTAAAAAAAAAAAACATTTTCAATTATGAATGCGGTTTAATTAGTGAGATCGAGCCACGACTAAAACGCCTCTCCTTTTGAAAATCGGTTCAGTTTTGACAAAGTTATATGTTCGGAAAGTTTTGACATAGTTATACGTTCGGAAAGTTATGACAAAGTTATAGGTTCTGAAAGTTCTAACACGAATTTCGAAAAAAAAAACATTTCCAACTATGAATTCGGTTTAATTATTGAGATTGAGCCATGACTAAAACGCCTTTCCTTTTGAAAATCGGTTTAGTTTTGATAAAGTTATAGGTTCGGAAAGTTTTGACATAGTTATAGGTTCGGAAAGTTTTGACAAAGTTATAGGTTCGGAAAGTTTTAACATGAATACAAAAAAAAAACATTTTCAATTATGAATGCGGTTTAATTATTGAGATCGAGCCACGACTAAAACACCTTTCCTTTTGAAAATCGGTTCAATTTTGACAAATTTATAGGTTCGGAAAGTTTTGACAATGTTATAGGTTCGGAAAGTTTTAACTTGAATTTCGAAAAAAAAACATTTCCAACTATGAATGCGGTTTAATTATTGAGATCGAGCCACGACTACAACGCCCTTCCTTTTGAAAATCGGTTCAGTTTTGATAAAGTTATAGGTTCGGAAAGTTTTAACTTGAATTTCGAAAAAAAAAACATTTTCAATTATGAATGCGGTTTAATTATTGAGATCGAGCCACGACTAAAACGCATTTCCTTTTGAAAATCGGTTCAGTTTTGACAAAGTTATATGTTCGGAAAGTTTTGACATAGTTATAGGTTCGGAAAGTTTTGACAAAGTTACAGGTTCGGAAAGTTTTAATATGAATTTCGAAAAACAAAAAAAAACATTTTCAAGTATGAATGCGGTTTAATTATTGAGAGCGAGCCACGACTAATACGCCTTTCCCTTTAAAGATCGATTCAGTTTTGACAAAGTTTTAGGTTCGGAAAGTTTTGACATAGTTATAGGTTCGGAAAGTTTTCACAAAGTTATAAGTTCGGAAAGTTTTGGAAAAGATATAGGTTCGGAAAGTTTTTAAAGTAATTTCGAAAAAGAAAACATTTCCAACATTGAATGCGGTTTAATTATTGAGATCGAGCCACGACTAAAACGCCTTTCCTTTTGAAAATCGGTTCAGTTTTGACATAGTTATAGGTTCGGAAAGTTTTGACAAAGTTACAGGTTCGGAAAGTTTTAATATGAATTTCGAAAAACAAAAAAAACATTTCCAAGTATGAATGCGGTTTAATTATTGAGAGCGAGCATCGACTAAAACGCCTTTCCTTTTAAAGATCGATTCAGTTTTGACAAAGTTTTAGGTTCGGAAAGTTTTGACATAGTTATATGTTCGGAAAGTTTTGACAAAGTTATAGGTTCGGAAAGTTATAACATGAATTAAAAAAAAAAAACATTTTCAATTATGAATGCGGATTAATTAGTGAGATCGAGCCACGACAAAAACGCCTTTCCTTTTGAAAATCGGTTCAGTTTTGACAAAGTTATATGTTCGGAAAGTTTTGACATAGTTATACGTTCGGAAAGTTATGACAAAGTTATAGGTTCTGAAAGTTCTAACACAAATTTTGAAAAAAAAACACATTTCCAACTATGAATTCGGTTTAATTATTTAGATTGAGCCATGAATAAAACGCCTTTCCTTTTAAAAATCGGTTTAGTTTTGATAAAGTTATAGGTTCGGAAAGTTTTGACAAAGTTATAGGTTCGGAAAGTTTTAACATGAATATAAAAAAAAAAACATTTTCAATTATGAATGCGGTTTAATTATTGAGATCGAGCCACGTCTAAAACACCTTTCCTTTTGAATATCGGTTCAGTTTTGACAAATTTATAGGTTCGGAAAATTTTGACAAAGTTATAGGTTCGGAAAGTTTTAACTTGAATTTCGAAAAAAAAAACATTTCCAACTATGAATGCGGTTTAATTATTGAGATCGAGCCACGACTACAACGCCCTTCCTTTTGAAAATGGTTCGTTTTGATAAAGTTATAGGTTCGGAAAGTTTTAACTTGAATTTCGAAAAAAAAAACATTTCCAACTATGAATTCGGTTTAATTATTGAGATCGAGCCACGACTAAAACGCCTCTCCTTTTGAAAATCGGTTCAGTTTTAGTTATATGTTCGGAAAGTTTTGACATAGTTATAGGTTCGGAAAGGTTTGGAAAGTTTTAACATGAATTTAAAAAAAAACATTTTCAATTATGAATGCGGTTTAATTCGTGCGATCGAGCCACGACTAAAAAGCATTTCCTTTTGAAAATCGGTTAAGTTTTGACAAAGTTATATGTTCGGAAAGTTTTGACATAGTTATACGTTCGGAAGTTATGACAAAGTTATAGGTTCTGAAAGTTCTAACACGAATTTCGAAAAAAAAAAACATTTCCAACTATGAATTCGGTTTAATTATTTAGATTGAGCCATGAATAAAACGCCATTCCTTTTAAAAATCGGTTTAGTTTTGATAAAGTTATAGGTTCGGAAAGTTTTGACAAAGTTATAGGTTCGGAAAGTTTTAACATGAATATAAAAAAAAAACATTTTCAATTATGAATGCGGTTTAATTATTGAGATCGAGCCACGACTAAAACACCTTTCCTTTTGAAAATCGGTTCAGTTTTGACAAATTTATAGGTTCGGAAAATTTTGACAAAGTTATAGGTTCGGAAAGTTTTAACTTGAATTTCGAAAAAAAAAACATTTCCAACTATGAATGCGGTTTAATTATTGAGATCGAGCCACGACTACAACGCCCTTCCTTTTGAAAATCGGTTTAGTTTTGATAAAGTTATAGGTTCGGAAAGTTTTGACATAGTTATAGGTTCGGAAAGTTTTGACAAAGTTATAGGTTCGGGAAACTTTTAACATGAATACAAAAAAAAACATTTTTAATTATGAATGCGGTTTAATTATTGAGATCGAGCCACGACTAAAACACCTTTCCTTTTGAAAATCGGTTCAGTTTTGACAAATTTATAGGTTCGGAAAGTTTTGACAAAGTTATAGGTTCGGAAAGTTTTAACTTGAATTTCGAAAAAAAAAACATTTCCAACTATGAATGCGGTTTAATTATTGAGATCGAGCCACGACTACAACGCCCTTCCTTTTGAAAATCGGTTCAGTTTTGATAAACTAGGTTCGGAAACTTTAACTAATTCGAAAAAAAAAACATTTCCAACTATGAATGCGGTTTAATTATTGAGATCGAGCCACGACTAAAACGCCTCTCCTTTTAAAAATCGGTTCAGTTTTGACAAAGTTATAGGTTCGGAAAGTTTTGACATAGTTATAGGTTCGGAAAGTTTTGGAAAAGTTATAGGTTTGGAAAGTTTTAACATGAATTTCGAAAAAAAAAACATTTCCAACTATGAATGCGGTTTAATTATTGAGATCGAGCCACGACTAAAACGCCTTTCCTTTTGAAAATCGGTTCAGTTTTGACAAAGTTATATGTTCGGAAAGTTTTGACAAAGTTATAGGTTCGGAAAGTTTTAACATGAATTTCGAAAAAAAAAACATTTCCAACTATGAATGCGGTTTAATTATTGAGATCGAGCCACGACTAAAACGCCTTTCCTTTTGAAAATCGGTTCAGTTTTGATAAAGTTATAGGTTCGGAAAGTTTTAACATGAATTTCGAAAAAAAAAACATTTCCAACTATGAATTCGGTTTAATTATTGAGATCGAGCCACGACTAAAACGCCTTTCCTTTTGAAAATCGGTTCAGTTTTGACAAAGTTATATGTTCGGAAAGTTTTGACATAGTTATAGGTTCGGAAAGTTTTGGAAAAGTTATAGGTTTGGAAAGTTTTAACATGAATTTAAAAAAAAAAACATTTTCAATTATGAATGCGGTTTAATTATTGAGATCGAGCCACGACTAAAACGCCTTTCCTTTTGAAAATCGGTTCAGTTTTGATAAAGTTATAGGTTCGGAAAGTTTTGACATAGTTATAGGTTCGGAAAGTTTTGACATGAATTTCGAAAAAAAAAACATTTCCAACTATGAATTCGGTTTAATTATTGAGATCGAGCCACGACTAAAACGCCTTTCCTTTTGAAAATCGATTCAGTTTTGATAAAGTTATAGGTTCGGAAAGTTTTGACAAAGTTATAGGTTCGGAAAGTTTTGACATAGTTATAGGTTCGGAAAGTTTTGGAAAAGTTATAGGTTTGGAAAGTTTTAACATGAATTTAAAAAAAAAACATTTTCAATTATGAATGCGGTTTAATTATTGAGATCGAGCCACGACTAAAACGCCTTTCCTTTTGAAAATCGGTTCAGTTTTGACAAAGTTATATGTTCGGAAAGTTTTGACATAGTTATAGGTTCGGAAAGTTTTGACAAAGTTATAGGTTCTGAAAGTTTTAACATGAATTTCGAAAAAAAAAACATTTTCAACTATGAATTCGGTTTAATTATTGAGATCGAGCCACGACTAAAACGCCTTTCCTTTTGAAAATCGGTTCAGTTTTGATAAAGTTATATGTTCGGAAAGTTTTGACATAGTTATAGGTTCGGAAAGTTTTGACAAAGTTATAGGTTCGGAAAGTTTTAACATGAATTTCGAAAAAAAAAAACATTTTCAATTATGAATGCGGTTTAATTATTGAGATCGAGCCACGACTAAAACGCCTTTCCTTTTGAAAATCGGTTCAGTTTTGACAAAGTTATAGGTTCGGAAAGTTTTGACAAAGTTATAGGTTCGGAAAGTTTTGACATGAATTTCGAAAAAAAAACATTTCCAACTATGAATGCGGTTTAATTATTGAGATCGAGCCACGACTAAAACGCCTTTCCTTTTGAAAATCGGTTCAGTTTTGACAAAGTTATATGTTCGGAAAGTTTTGACATAGTTATAGGTTCGGAAAGTTTTGACAAAGTTACAGGTTCGGAAAGTTTTAACATGAATTTAAAAAAAAAAACATTTTCAATTATGAATGCGGTTTAATTATTGAGATCGAGCCACGACTAAAACGCCTTTCCTTTTGAAAATCGGTTCAGTTTTGACAAAGTTATAGGTTCGGAAAGTTTTGACATAGTTATAGGTTCGGAAAGTTTTGACAAAGTTATAGGTTCGGAAAGTTTTAACATGAATATAAAAAAAAAAACATTTTCAATTATGAATGCGGTTTAATTAGTGAGATCGAGCCACGACTAAAACACCTTTCCTTTTGAAAATCGGTTCAGTTTTGACAAAGGTTTAGGTTCGGAAAGTTTTGACAAAGTTATAGGTTAGGAAAATTTTGATAAAGTTATAAGTTCGGAAAGTTTTGTCATAAATTTCGAACAAAAAAAAAAAATTTCCAACTATGAATGCGGTTTAATTATTGAGATTAAGCCACGACTAAAACGCCTTTCCTTTTGAAAATCGGTTCAGTTTTGACAAAGTTATATGTTCGGAAAGTTTTGACTAGATAGGTTCGGAAAGTTTTGACAAAGTTATAGGTTCGGAAAGTTTTAACATGAATTTCAAAAAAAAACATTTCCAACTATGAATGCGGTTTAATTATTGAGATCGAGCCACGACTAAAACGCCTTTCCTTTTGAAAATCGGTTCAGTTTTGATAAAGTTATAGGTTCGGAAAGTTTTGACTTGCATTTCGAAAAAAAAACATTTCCAACTATGAATTCGGTTTAATTATTGAGATCGAGCCACGACTAAAACGCCTCGCTTCAGTTTTGACAAAGTTATATGTTCGGAAAGTTTTGACATAGTTATAGGTTCGGAAAGTTTTGAAAAGTTATAGGTTTGGAAAGTTTTAACATGAATTTAAAAAAAAAAAACATTTTCAATTATGAATGCGGTTTAATTATTGAGATCGAGCCACGACTAAAACGCATTTCCTTTTGAAAATCGGTTCAGTTTTGACAAAGTTTTATGTTCGGAAAGTTTTGACATAGTTATAGGTTCGGAAAATTTTGATAAAGTTATAGGTTCGGAAAGTTTTGACATGAATTTCGAAAAAAAAAACATTTCCAACTATGAATGCGATTTAATTATTGAGATTGAGCCACGACTAAAACGCCTTTCCTTTTGAAAATCGGTTCAGTTTTGACAAAGTTATAGGTTCGGAAAGTTTTGACATAGTTATAGGTTCGGAAAGTTTTGACAAAGTTATAGGTTCGGAAAGTTTTAACATGAATTTCGAAAAAAAAAACATTTCCAACTATGAATTCGGTTTAATTATTGAGATTGAGCCACGACTAAAACGCCTTTCCTTTTGAAAATCGGTTCAGTTTTGACAAAGTTATAGGTTCGGAAAGTTTTAACATTGAATTTCGAAAAAAAAAAAACATTTTCAATTATGAATGCGGTTTAATTATTGAGATCGAGCCACGACTAAAACGCCTTTCCTTTTGAAAATCGGTTCAGTTTTGACAAAGTTATAGGTTCGGAAAGTTTTGACAAAGTTATAGGTTCGGAAAGTTTTAACATGAATTTCGAAAAAAAAAAACATTTCCAACTATGAATGCGGTTTAATTATTGAGATCGAGCCACGACTAAAACGCCTTTCCTTTTGAAAATCGGTTCAGTTTTGACAAAGTTATATGTTCGGAAAGTTTTGACATAGTTATAGGTTCGGAAAGTTTTGACAAAGTTACAGGTTCGGAAAGTTTTAATATGAATTTCGAAAAAAAAAAACATTTCCAACTATGAATGCGGTTTAATTATTGAGATCGAGCCACGACTAAAACGCCTTTCCTTTTGAAAATCGGTTCAGTTTTGATAAAGTTATAGGTTCGGAAAGTTTTGACATAGTTATAGGTTCGGAAAGTTTTGATAAAGTTATAGGTTCGGAAATTTTGAACATAAATTTCGAAAAAAAAAACATTTTCAACTATGAATTCGGTTTAATTATTGAGATCGAGCCACGACTAAAACGCCTTTCCTTTTGAAAATCGGTTCAGTTTTGACAAAGTTATATGTTCGGAAAGTTTTGACATAGTTATAGGTTCGGAAAGTTTTGAAAAGTTATAGGTTTGGAAAGTTTTAACATGAATTTAGAAAAAAAAAACCATTTCCAACTATGAATGCGGTTTAATTATTGAGATCGAGCCACGACTAAAACGCATTTCCTTTTGAAAATCGGTTCAGTTTTGATAAAGTTATATGTTCGGAAAGTTTTGACATAGTTATAGGTTCGGAAAGTTTTGACAAAGTTATAGGTTCGGAAAGTTTTAACATGAATTTCGAAAAAAAAAACATTTTCAACTATGAATTCGGTTTAATTATTGAGATCGAGCCACGACTAAAACGCCTTTCCTTTTGAAAATCGGTTCAGTTTTGACAAAGTTATATGTTCGGAAAGTTTTGACATAGTTATAGGTTCGGAAAGTTTTGGAAAAGTTATAGGTTTGGAAAGTTTTAACATGAATTTAAAAAAAAAAAAACATTTTCAATTATGAATGCGGTTTAATTAGTGAGATCGAGCCACGACTAAAACGCATTTCCTTTTGAAAATCGGTTCAGTTTTGACAAAGTTATATGTTCGGAAAGTTTTGACAAAGTTATAGGTTCGGAAAGTTATGACAAAGTTATAGGTTCTGCAAGTTCTAACATGAATTTCGAAAAAAAAAACATTTCCAACTATGAATTCGGTTTAATTATTGAGATCGAGCCACGACTAAAACGCCCTTCCTTTTGAAAATCGGTTCAGTTTTGATAAAGTTATAGGTTCGGAAAGTTTTGAAAAGTTATAGGTTCGGAAAGTTTTAACATGAATTTAAAAAAAAAACATTTTCAATTATGAATGCGGTTTAATTATTGAGATCGAGCCACGACTAAAACGCCTTTCCTTTTGAAAATCGGTTCAGTTTTGACAAAGTTATATGTTCGGAAAGTTTTGACATAGTTATAGGTTCGGAAAGTTTTGAAAAGTTATATGTTCGGAAAGTTTTAAAATGAATATAAAAAAAAAACATTTTCAATTATGAATGCGGTTTAATTAGTGAGATCGAGCCACGACTAAAACACCTTTCGTTTTGAAAATCGGTTCAGTTTTGACAAAGGTTTAGGTTCGGAAAGTTTTGACAAAGTTATAGGTTAGGAAAAATTTGATAAAGTTATAAGTTCGGAAAGTTTTGTCATAAATTTCGAACAAAAAAAAATAAATTTCCAACTATGAATGCGGTTTAATTATTGAGATTAGGCCATGACTAAAACGCCTTTCCTTTTGAAAATCAGTTTAGTTTTGATAAAGTTATAGGTTAGGAAATTTTGACATAGTTATAGGTTCGGAAAGTTTTGACAAAGTTACAGGTTCGGAAAGTTTTGTCACAAATTTCGAACAAAAAAAAAACATTTCCAACTAATAATGCGGTTTAATTATTGAGATGGAGCCACGATTAAAACGCATTTCCTTTTGAAAATCGGTTCAGTTTTGACACAGTTATTTGTTCGGAAAGTTTTGACAAAGTTATAGGTTCGGAAAGTTTTGACATGAATTTCGAAAAAAAAACCTTTCCAACTATGAATGCGATTTATTTATTGAGATTGAGCCACGACTAAAACGCCTTTCCTTTTGAAAATCGGTTCAGTTTTGATAAAGTTATATGTTCGGAAAGTTTTGACATAGTTATAGGTTCGGAAAGTTTTGACAAAGTTATAGGTTCGGAAAGTTTTGGAAAAGTTAGAGATTTGGAAAGTTTTAACATGAATTTAAAAAAAATAAAAACATTTTCAATTATGAATGCGGTTTAATTAGTGAGATCGAGCCACGACTAAAACGCATTTCCTTTTGAAAATCGGTTCAGTTTTGACAAAGTTATATGTTCGGAAAGTTTTGACATAGTTATAGGTTCGGAAAGTTTTGACAAAGTTATAGGTTCGGAAAGTTTTAACATGAATTTCGAAAAAAAAAAACATTTCCAACTATGAATGCGGTTTAATTATTGAGATCGAGCCACGACTAAAACGCCTTTCCTTTTGAAAATCGGTTCAGTTTTGACAAAGTTTTAGGTTCGGAAAGTTTTGACATAGTTATAGGTTCGGAAAGTTTTGACAAAGTTATAGGTTCGGAAAGTTTTGACATGAATTTCGAAAAAAAAAACATTTCCAACTATGAATTCGGTTTAATTATTGAGATTGAGCCACGACTAAAACGCATTTCCTTTTGAAAATCGGTTCAGTTTTGACAAAGTTATAGGTTCGGAAAGTTTTGACATAGTTATAGGTTCGGAAAGTTTTGACAAAGTTATAGGTTCGGAAAGTTTTAACATGAATTTAAAAAAAAAACATTTTCAACTATGAATGCGGTTTAATTATTGAGATCGAGCCACGACTAAAACGCCTTTCCTTTTGAAAATCGGTTCAGTTTTGACAAAGTTATATGTTCGGAAAGTTTTGACATAGTTATAGGTTCGGAAAATTTTGACAAAGTTATAAGTTCGGAAAGTTTTGTCATAAATTTCGAAAAAAAAAAACATTTCCAACTATGAATGCGGTTTAATTATTGAGATCGAGCCACGACTAAAACGCCTTTCCTTTTGAAAATCGGTTCAGTTTTGACACAGTTATTTGTTCGGAAAGTTTTGACATAGTTATAGGTTCGGAAAAAATTGACAAAGTTATAGGTTCGGAAAGTTTTGACATGAATTTCGAAAAAAAAAAAACATTTCCAACTATGAATGCGGTTTAATTATTGACATCGAGCCACGACTAAAACGCCTTTCCTTTTGAAAATCGGTTCAGTTTTGACAAAGGTTTAGGTTCAGAAAGTTTTGACAAAGTTATATGTTCGGAAAAAATTGACAAAGTTATAGGTGCGGAAAGTTTTGACAAAGTTATAGGTTAGTAAAAATGTGATAAAATTAAAAGTTCGGAAAGTTTTGTCATAAATTTCGAAAAAAAAACATTTCCAACTATGAATACGATTTAATTATTGAGATTGAGCCACGACTAAAACGCATTTCCTTTTGAAAATCGGTTCAGTTTTGACAAAGTTATAGGTTCGGAAAGTTTTGACATGAATTTCGTAAAAAAAAACCTTTCCAACTATGAATGCGATTTAATTATTGAGATTGAGCCACGACTAAAACGCCTTTCCTTTTGAAAATCGGTTCAGTTTTGACAAAGTTATATGTTCGGAAAGTTTTGACATAGTTATAGGTTCGGAAAGTTTTGACAAAGTTATAGGTTCGGAAAGTTTTAACATGAATTTCGAAAAAAAAAAACATTTTCATCTATGAATGCGGTTTAATTATTGAGATCGAGCCACGACTAAAACGCCTTTCCTTTTGAAAATCGGTTCAGTTTTGATAAAGTTATAGGTTCGGAAAGTTTTGAAAGTTAAGCTTGCAGATTTCGAAAAAAAAAACATTTCCAACTATGAATTCGGTTTAATTATTGAGATCGAGCCACGACTAAAACGCCTCGGTTCAGTTTTGACAAAGTTATATGTTCGGAAAGTTTTGACATAGTTATAGGTTCGGAAAGTTTTGGAAAAGTTATAGGTTTGGAAAGTTTTAACATGAATTTAAAAAAAAAAACATTTTCAATTATGAATGCGGTTTAATTATTGAGATCGAGCCACGACTAAAACGCCTTTCCTTTTGAAAATCGGTTCAGTTTTGACAAAGTTATAGGTTCGGAAAGTTTTGACATGAATTTAAAAAAAAAACATTTCCAACTATGAATTCGGTTTAATTATTGAGATTGAGCCATGACTAAAACGCCTTTCCTTTTGAAAATCGGTTTAGTTTTGATAAAGTTATATGTTCGGAAAGTTTTGACATAGTTATAGGTTCGGAAAGTTTTGACAAAGTTATAGGTTCGGAAAGTTTTGATAAAGTTATAGGTTCGTAAATTTTGAACATAAATTTGGAAAAAAAAAACATTTTCAATTATGAATTCGGTTTAATTATTGAGATCGAGCCACGACTAAAACGCCTTTCCTTTTGAAAATCGGTTCAGTTTTGACAAAGTTATATGTTCGGAAAGTTTTGACATAGTTATAGGTTCGGAAAGTTTTGACAAAGTTATAGGTTCGGAAAGTTTTGATATGAATTTCGAAATAAAAAAAAATATTTCCAACTATGAATGCGGTTTAATTATTGAGATCTAAGCCACGACTAAAACGCCTTTCCTTTTGAAAATCGGTTCAGTTTTGATAAAGTTATAGGTTCGGAAAGTTTTGACATAGTTATAGGTTCGGAAAGTTTTGACAAAGTTACAGGTTCGGAAAGTTTTGTCATAAATTTCGAACAAAAAAAAAACATTTCCAACTATGAATGCGGTTTAATTATTGAGATCGAGCCACGATTAAAACGCATTTCCTTTTGAAAATCGGTTCAGTTTTGACACAGTTATTTGTTCGGAAAGTTTTGACAAAGTTATAGGTTCGGAAAAAATTGACAAAGTTATAGGTTCGGAAAGTTTTGACATGAATTTCGAAAAAAAAACCTTTCCAACTATGAATGCGATTTATTTATTGAGATTGAGCCACGACTAAAACGCCTTTCCTTTTGAAAATCGGTTCAGTTTTGATAAAGTTATATGTTCGGAAAGTTTTGACATAGTTATAGGTTCGGAAAGTTTTGACAAAGTTATAGGTTCGGAAAGTTTTAACATGAATTTCGAAAAAAAAAACATTTCCAACTATGAATTCGGTTTAATTATTGAGATCGAGCCACGACTAAAACGCCTTTCCTTTTGAAAATCGGTTCAGTTTTCACAAAGTTATATGTTCGGAAAGTTTTGACATAGTTATAGGTTCGGAAAGTTTTGGAAAAGTTATAGGTTTGGAAAGTTTTAACATGAATTTAAAAAAAAAAAAACAATTTCAATTATGAATGCGGTTTAATTAGTGAGATCGAGCCACGACTAAAACGCATTTCCTTTTGAAAATCGGTTCAGTTTTGACAAAGTTATATGTTCGGAAAGTTTTGACATAGTTATACGTTCGGAAAGTTTTGACAAAGTTATAGGTTCGGAAAGTTCTGACATGAATTTCGAAAAAAAAAACATTTCCAACTATGAATTCGGTTTAATTATTGAGATTGAGCCATGACTAAAACGCCTTTCCTTTTGAAAATCGGTTTAGTTTTGATAAAGTTATAGGTTCGGAAAGTTTTGACATAGTTATAGGTTTGGAAAGTTTTGACAAAGTTATAGGTTCGGAAAGTTTTAACATAAATACAAAAAAAAAC